>APFE031691662.1:0-15537 GCA_000404065.3 Pinus taeda | reverse complement strand
ATTGTATTTGAGGCGGATATAGATGTGTATTCTGTGTGAGCGAGAAACAGAGAGGTGAGACTGTGAGAGAAAACAGAGGATATTACAACGGCTTTGTTGTAGGTTGTGTCTCTTCATTTTGCTGGATAATAGAAAGGAAGGACTGGCTGTTCGAGGTGGACGTAGCCCAAACTGGGTGAACCACGTATATCTGTGTCTCTCTTGTTTTGTGCGTTTTCTGTGTTTATATTTCTGCAATATTTTATGTGTTCCATTGCTCCGTAATATATAATCTTCTAACATGGTTTTGGTCCAAGGCATTGAGAAAAGCCTAAGAGTGTATAAGGAGGAGAAGATCGTTAAGCCATGGCATGAAAGAAATGATATTCTAAGGAATACTTCTATCTGAAGTATATATTATGTTGCAAGGTTATGCTTGGGACTGGATCTAAAATATTCATGTGCACCCTGAGTTGAACATTGGATCAAGAATCATGAGACTTGAAATTAATTATTCTTGAATGATTTGATATTAGTTGTGATCATATCTGATGTTTTCTACCTGTTATATTTTTTATCTATCATGATCTGGGTTTATATGATGTCTGTAATTGTGGCAAAGTTTTGAGTCAAAATTTAGAGATCTGTATGCAAGTTTGTCTCAGCCAAAGCGTGTGTACATGCAAGTTCGACTCTTCCAAGTAGAGTATACAAAAAGAAAAGCTTCTATTTAGATCTGACTAATCTATCTATTGGAATTCTATTGTTTTACTGTTGTCTGTCAATGAAGTCCTTTTAGATATGAACATGGAACTGTTGTATAAGAATCTGATTGATTTATTGATTAAGAAGGAAGGGTGATGCTTGCTGCTATCTATTTTGAACTTTGTAATATGAGAGTAGATTTTCAGAATGTCACTGATTGGTACAGTCTATGGTTCAGAAGTGTATGATTCAGTATCTTTAGAGATACATGTCGGTTGGGTTAAAGGAATTATCTTATACAATAAGGTTTGGTTCAACCAAGTAGCATATACACTCTAATGCATGATTTTTGAGGTTACAGCTAGCTCTAGATGACGATGCAGGGTTCTGGGTTTAGCATAGAGTTTTTGTGTCCGTGATCTAATTGTTCAGATTAGCTGAATATTGGTTGATATAGTTTAATTTTAAAAGGCTTTGATGGGTCTAATGTGAAAATTTGATGAAATGTGGCCTTCAGTTTGTGGTGTTGTGATCGAGGAGTATCCAATCTAAAAATTCATGAAACATGGTCCCTAGTGGAAGAGTGGAGTTTTCTGTAGGCTAGACCTACGTACTAGTAAACATATTGGCTAGTACAAGAGCTAAGGGATTGTAGCTCCCTTGCAGTAGAAGCTAGAAAATGATAGAAGGTTGTAACCTTCTACAAGTAGAAGCCTGTGTACTGGTGTGAGTCTACACTAGTACAATATTGTAAATAGATTTTCTTTTTATTAAAAGAAGATAGAGACGACAGCAGTAGGTGGTTTTTACCCACATTGGGTTTCCACCTTAAATCTTCGTGTTCATGTGTGTTGCTTATGTGTGATGCTTTATTCTGTTGTTTTGCATTGTCTATAAATCTCTGGTATACTAGTTTAAGCTGAACATATGATAAACTGTCTAAATCACAAGTTCTTTGCATATACGATAGTTTCTTTAAGCACAATTGCATGTACACGCTAGTTCACTTCACTGAAGTAGCGTATATAAATCTATTTGGAAAATAAATTATTGATCTGATAAAACTGATTCACCCCCCTCTCAGTATTATTTACAACAAAGTCTACATACCAGTGATCAACATGATCACTCCTCATCACCACTACTAGACATGGTAGCATCAACATGAGATACATAAATATTTTTTCTTAGAGTTTGAGGACTCCTATGACTCCTCTGCAACCTCAATAGTAGTGTTATTGGTAGTAGCGAAACTAGACATCAAAACTACAAATCACTAATCAAAATGACCACTCGTAAAACTCATCAATCATTTAACACTACTAGAAATGGTATCATCAATAGGAGATACATAAATACCATCTAGCTCAAAGTATTCAAATTTGGATTGCTCAACCTTTTAACATGCCTAACCAATGATTTTGGTTTTAGTGAAGGGTTCATCCCCTGAACTTTAGAATGTGGTAGAAAAAATTTAACATGCCTAACTAACTATTTTCGTTTGAGTGAAGGGTACATTTTTGTTAGGGCCATGGTAGAGGAGTTCAATAATCAATACCACCAACATCAACAAATTTCAACAATCAATGCCACCAAGATCATTTTGCTCAACCTTGGTGGTTATATTTAGCAAGACCTATTTCTTTAGAATTGAAGTGTACAATTGTGATCATGCTCTCATCTCATCTCATATTTGGTCTAGCATCAAAACTTGAAGATTGGTTCCTTTGTTGCTAGTATATGTCTAGACTTAGAAAAGTTCTATTGCAGAAATGATTTTCTACTTTCTTTTCCAGTGCTTTTTGTTCTCTTGTACCCTTGTGGAGCTTAACGAACACCAAAATTGTCAATATTATTCTATTAGGTGACTCCTCCCTTATCATGGATATGTTTATTGGGGATGCAAATTACATCATATGTCTAATAGGACTCAAAAACTAGACTATGACAAAAGCAGACATATAACATGCTAGATATATACATGACTTATGCAACAATTGATATAAATATATGAACCATAGTAGAAGTTAGCAACCATAATGCCAACAATGCGGAATGTTTGTGAAGGCTAATGCTCTCCCTAATACTATGCTACATGTGCATTGTCAACAAATTATTCATGAAGGCATCTTCATCAGTGAGATAAAAATCAATGAACAAACCATATCAACATACTATAATCATCAATATCAGGTTGAGAACTGATATTGGAGTCTGACCCACTATTTTTCTATTAGAAAAGCATATACGCTCCTGCAACCATAGAAACTCACGTATATACACGACTGTCCTTCATGAAAACCACATATATGAACCCTCCTATGAAAATATGGAGTAGCATCATGCATAAACTACTCCCAGTTTTTGTCTGAGATATTCAAATGTTTTCACTAGGAAGCAGTTTGATGAATATATGAGCAACCTGTTCTTTGTGGGGAATATACTCCAACTTGAACTTTTGTTCAAGCACTTGTTCTCATAGAAAATAGTACTTAATGATTATGTGCTTGATCTTGGAGTGCATGACCAGATTTTTTGAAATATTGATGGCACATGTATTATCACATAGAATGGAGATGGGCGGAGAACATGTGATTTGAATGTCTTGCAATCTTTGCATCATCCAAAGTAGTTGTGTGTAGAAAAATGCAGCAACCACATATTCTGATTCAGCTATAGATAAGGAAATCAAACATTTTTTCTTGTTGAAGTAAGACACTAACTGTGATCCCATATAGAATGCACCTCCACTAGTGCTTTTTTGATCATCAACATTTCCTGCTCAATCTACATCTATATATGCGTGAAGAGTAAGATCTCTATCTTTAGGATACCATAGACCAAAGTCTTGAGTTCCTTGAAGATATTTGAATATTCCTTTTACTACCTAAAGATGTGATTCCTTTTGATTTGCTTGGAACCTTCCAAAAATTCCTACTACATGCGTGATATCAGGTCTGGTACCTGTTAGATAAAGAAGACTTCCAATCATAGATGTGTATGTTGGTTGGTTCACTGCAGGTGATTCATCGTTAGAACTGAGACTACATCCTATTACCATTGGAGTAAATACTGGTTAACAATCTTCCATTCCATACTTCTTCAGAATCTACTTGAGATATTTATTTTGTGAAAGAAAAATACCATCTTTTGTTTTATTTACTTCTAGACCAAGAAAATAAGTAAGTTAACTAAGTAAGGACATTTCAAATTCTTGCTACATAACCAAGGCAAAGTTCTAACTCACAGATTCTTCATTGCTACCAAACATGATATCATCAACATAAACAACAATAATTATTAGCTTATCATTTTAAATCTTTGTATATAAGATGTTGTCTGCAGAACCTTTTGTCAAACCTTGTTGTTGTAGATATTTGTCAAGGCGATAATAGCAAGCCCTTGGAACCTATTTCAGACCATAAAGAGCCTTTTTGAGCTTGCATACAAGTTTTGCATCATTTCCTAGAATGTATCCTTCTGGTTTCTCAATATAAACTTCTTCTTCTAAATCTCCATTAAGAAAAGCTGATTTTACATCCATTTGATATAATTTGAACTTTAAAAAACTACAAAGAGAAAGAAACACTCTTATGGCTTCAAGTCTAGCAACAAGTGCAAAATCATCTTCAAAATCTATACCTTCTTGTTCAAAATACCCTTTATAAACAAGTCTTGCCTTGTTTCTAATAACCTCTTCATTTTCCTCCAACTTATTCTTAAATATCCACTTTGTTCCTATAATATTTTTATCATGAGGTCTAGGAACTAATTCCCAAGTATCCTTCTTTTCAATTTGGTCAAGTTCTTCATCCATGGCCTTAACCCAACATTGATTTTTGCTAGCTCCATTTAGATTATGTGGTTCTATGGAGGATAGTAATGCAAGATAAGTTGAGATCCCTGTAACAGTTCTTCTTGTTTGTACTCCAGACCCTTTTTCTCCTAGAATTTGAGGTTTTGGATGATTCCTTTGAACATACCTAGATGGAGTTGTTTCCTTGTATGTTGTATATTCTTTTGGTGCTTCATTTGTTTCTTCCTCTATATTATTTTGATTTGGTACGGGAAAATATTCACCATCTTCCTCATTGTCATAATCCTCTGTTGATTTCATGTGTTTCACATTTTTGCATGATTCATCAATTACCATGTCAATGCATTCAACAATTTTTTGAAGTCTTTTATTATAACATTTGTATCCTTTACTTCTGGATCAATAACCAAGAATAATTCATTTGTCTGCTCTGGGTTCAAACTTACAAAGTTTTTCATCAATCCTTTCGATGAAACATTTGCTTCCAAAAACTCTGAATTGTTTTACAGTAGGAGGCTTACCATACCAAAGTTCACATGGAGTTTGATCACTATTTGATGAAACATTTTCTTTGTTGAGAATAGTCATGGTGGAAAATGTAGCCTCACCCTAGAAGGTTGCAGGACTTCCAGATTCATCAAGCATAGCTTGAGCCATTTGTTGAATTTTTATGTTCATTCTTTGCAGTGTGACATTTTCTTGAGGAATTATGGTGATCAAGAACTACCTTTTTATTCCATGGTGTTCACGAAAATCAAAGAATTCATCTAATATGAATTCTCCCCCTCGATCAGATTTGAGACATTTGATTTTTTGATCTGATTCATTTCCAACTACAACTTTGAAGGCTTTAAACTTTTCAAATGCTTCATATCTATCCTTTAGTAGACCTATCCAACACATTCTAGAAAAATTATCAATGAAGAAAATAAAGTATTATTCTCCAGAAGGTGACTTTTTCCTTGTTGGTCCATGTAAACCAGTATGATGAGTTCAAGAGGCTTACTTGTTGATCCTTCTTTTTCAATGAAATGAACTCTAGTTTGCTCACCGACTTGACATGGTTTGCATATGGTATTTTTTGGAATGCTTATATCTGGAATATCATGGATCGCCTTGAGCCTACATGCTTTTCTTATTTGAGAAAACCTTAGATGACCCAATATTTTGTGTCATAACTAAATTTCATCTATTTTTCTTAGATAGCATTGTTCTTGTCCTCCTTTGAGTATGTATAAATTGTTTGGAGTTCTTGTACCTTTGATTACGGTCTTTCCTGTATCGAGCTCATGAACTACACATCCATTTGATCAAAACCCAAGTTCATTTCATTCACACATTTCACTGACACTCCACAAGTTATGATTTAAACCATCTACATACATGATATTTCCATCTTTAACCTTTTCTTTCAAGAAAACATAACCTTTACCTTTAATGACAGTTGGCGTGTCATTTTCAAATGAGACATTCTTTTCCTTTTCTAAAGAATTATATGAATGAAGTTTCTCTTTATCACCTTTCATGTGTTTGGAGCATCTGTTGTCGATGTACCACTGATTCTTTTGTCCTTTTGCATACAGAGCTATGCCACATATTTTTTATTGAGATTCCTTCTTTCTCCATATCTTAGAATTCGATGATGTTTGCTTCTTTTGAAGTGTTGGCCAAATTTTTCTCCTACATTCATATTCTTCATGAAAAAATTTGTTACAAAAAAAACATTATATTTCATCTTCAAGCGAAGAAAAGTTATTATAGGAACTTTTCCTGATTCTTACTACACTTCTTTGATTTCATGCTTCTCTAGTCATGATGGTTTTGTAAGCAACACATTGAGCAATCTTATGTCCGAAGTTATGGCATGAAAAACGTTGTCCATCAAAGAATTTTTTGTGATCATAGCATATTTTGGCATTGTTTACCTGTTGGTTGATGCTTCTATTGATGTTCATCCTTGGCATAAATTGAGCATGATTTACCTGATGAGTAGTTTTAGGCTTTTACTGACAATAGACATACTGTTCATTGGTCTTTGCTGGATCAAGATAGCTTTTGGTGGAGGCTGACAACTTTTGAGATTGGGATGATTCATTAGTATATCCAAGACCTGTCGTTATAAGAGGAGAACATTGAAATTTAAAGTGTTTGATCCTTTATCAAATCTAAGATTAAGAGTTTTTGTCTTCTCAAGTTCTTTTCTTCAACACACAACTTCACATTCTAGTTTTTCATTATGCTTTTCTCTTTCAGTGAATTGATGTTTCAACGTATCTATGACCATATTCTTTTCTTCTAAACATATTTTGAGTTCTGTAATCTCTTCAAAAATGTCTTCCTCTTCTAAGGTATCCAAAAAATCATCATTGTCATAAGCCATGAGTAGTTTATAATCTTGTTCAGTTTCATCTTCATCATTATTAGATAAACAATCACTATTTTCATGATTATAGTAACTCCTTTTATTAATAACCTTTTTTTATATTTCCTTTAAAATATTCCTTACCCTTTTCATATTTATCTTTATGAGGACATTTGGCAGCATAATGTCTTACTCTAGCACAAGCAAATACTTTGAATGGTAGCTTACCTCTTAATCTTTTGAAACCCCATTGAAGCCTCTTGACAAAATTCACCTCATCTTCTTCTTCTAAAATGTATCCTGGTTCATTGTTCTCTTCCTTTTCTTTTCCCTTTGCTGAAGCTTTAAAAGTGATTTCTCTCATATATGACGGACCTCCTTTCCTCATTTCAAAGGCAGTTAGAATTCCATGGAGTTGAACAACAGTAATAGTTTGAAGATCCTATTTTTCGTATATGGTAGATAATTTTGACTCAAATTTAGAATACAAATATCTCAAAATTTTCTCTACTAAAGTAGCTTCCTTGATCTCTTCACCCAGATTCTTCATACAATTAACAATCTCATTTACAAGTAAAAACTAACTAGCAATACTCTCATTACTATGCATCTTAAGAGTTTTATACTAAATTACAAGAGTTTGAAGTTTAACACGTTTTACCTGGGAGTGTCCTTCATAGCTCTGAATGATTTTGTAGCATATCTATTTGGCTATGTTGAGCTGCATGCCTTTGACAAATTCTGATTCTCACAGACTTCCCAATAAGCTATTGACTGCTTTGGCATTGGTTTTATACAACTTCTTACCAGCTGAATCTATAGGTATTGCTACCAGATTGATATCCTCCCTCCACAATTTCCCAAACATCAACTCCAAGCGATGGAAGATAGGCTATGGTTCTTATTTTCCAATATACGAAGTTGTTGCCATTGAAGATTGGTGGTATACTAGATCCCATGCCTTTGTGATTGTTCATACTAAAATATCTTCCTTTAAGCTATCAAGCTTCTTCTAAAGGACCTGCTCTGATACCAATTGTTTGAAATAATAATGAGAGGGTGGGTATATCAATATTTATAGTTCAATAATATTTCATTTCCCAAACAGATTTATATACGCTACTTCAGTGAAGTTAACTTTGATGTACACACTACTATGATTAGAGAAACCAACGTATATCTAGAGAACTTAGGATTTAGTCAATTTATCATGTGTAGATATTTAATCAGTGCATCAATAGCTTATTATAGTAGTAAAGACATAATAAACCATGACACATAAAGAACACACATGAACACCAAGCAACACACATGAACACCATGATTTAATGTGGAAACCCAATGCGGGAGAAAAACCACCTATTGTTGTCATCTTTGTCTTCTTTTAATATAAAGACATTCCTTTTACAATCTTTTACTGGTTCAGACTCATACCAGTACACATGCATCCACCTGCAGAAGGATACAACCTTCTCTCATTTTCCATCTTCTACTGGAAGGGAGCTACAACCCCCTAGCTCTTACACTAGCTGATGTGTTTACTAGTATGTAGGCGCCAACCTACAGAAGGCCATGACCTTGTCTCTTCCTCCAGGGACCACATTTCATTAATTTTTGGACAGGATGCTCATGGTAAAAAAAATACAATTAAAGGCCTCGTTTCATCAAATTTTCATACTGGACCCATCAAAAAATTTGAAACTCAAATTGCATCAACCATCAATCAGTTAATATTAACAATCAAAACACTGTCAGCAGAACATTGTGCTAAAACTAGAAACCTACATCATGATTCAAAACTAATTACAACTTCAGAAATCATACATCATAATGCATACACTACTTTACTGAACCCAACCTTCATGTATACACTACATCCTTTATCCAATCCTCCTAATACCTTAAAAACTACTAAAACATAAAAAGTTTTGAATCAAGTCTATACCAAGAAACAATATACTAAACATCTACTATCATTTTACAGAGATCTAGACAGACATTAGTAGAGATAACCCTTATCACTTAAACAATCAATCAATCAGAAAATAAACTCCTTATGCATTCAGATTTACATTTAGATCTAAGAAGACTTCATTGACAGACACCAGTAAAATAGCAGAATTGATCAGATAGATTAGTCATTTCTGAAGAATAGGCTTTTATTTATGATAGACGTATCCTAGAAGAAAATCCAACTCTTTTTTCTTTGAAGTATGAGAAAAGTATGGTTCCTGATGATCCTTTTCACATGCAAAATCAAAGTTTGTGTCTTTAAGATTTTCCAATTCATTATCGTTGAGTAATAGTCCAAAAAAGCACAATTGGTAACCAATTTGAGGTTTATAGATAATGGACCTGTGTTTCATATTATTAGCTTGGCATGGGAGGTATTTTAGCTCAAGTGTTGAAATCTCCTCACGTGAGCACTCATATATTTCCTTCAATTCATCCAACTCTAGAGAAATTCCATATGTAATCATCATTCTATATTTATTTCTCTTTTAAAGTCAAAGACTCTATTTATCAGTTCAAACTTCATATATATGGACAATTTCAATTGTATTTCATGTAAAAGAATGTCTTACAATAATCATTTTGAAAATTCCTGCATGCTCAAGTCGTCTTTCTGAAATCCCAAGTTCAAAAAAATTCCTTGTATGTAAATGGGAAATCATACTCTTTGACATTGTTGTCGAAGCATCAAATATTGACAGATAACCTGAATAGTGAAAGATCAAGTAGATATGGAATATCTTTCACACATTTCAAAGTGTTTTCTAGGGAAGCACCATTTCATCAGAATGATGGAGTAGTGCTAGAGTGTTGAGATGGCCATTCAAAATATTGATATGTAATATAGGCCTTAAGAACAAAGTCATTAAAATATGTTAGCTCGTGACAATGAAACATTTGTTAAACATGCCAAATAACAAAAAACCTTCCTTGGCTATGCTAATGCACCTGCTACTTGGATGCTTATCAACTTGAAAAATTTCCAAGGCATCATAACATGTACCATCAATTTTCATAAATTTGTTGAATGAGATCTTTGAAACCCTATCAAATTTCATTGGTGCAGTGTCATATTCCTTCATTTCAATAATGTTGGAAAGCATCTCTTATTTTATCCTAGCAAGTTCAAGGTCCCTATAATCATGAACTTGCACATCGCTTTCAATGTGCATCATGGAATTGAGTTGTTCATGAGCACATGCACAATCCACCAAATGCTCTTGTTCATTCAGAAATTACAAACACTTGTTCAAAATCTTAGCATGCTTCAACTTGTTGTTTGGAACCTTTGAAAGTAACAACATATGATCCATTGAGTACTCAAGGCTTCCGAAAATTTATAAATAGTTATCTATTATATCACCATGATTAGGATTATCAAAGTTATCATTTCCAAAAGTGTTGTAGTACATACAAAATTCAGGGGAAATAAATAAAAAAATTTCATTGTTTATGCGATCATCCAAATAAAACTTGAGAATTTGTTACAAGATTGATAAGACTAAAGTAACTGCCCATATAAGCATATGCAAGATCTATGGACAAAATTTACAGGAAAGTATCTCTTTGTCATAAAATTCTTGTTTTGAGAGCAACCTGGAATCTACATTTGTATGGATGTCTTGAGCTAGTTTCACATTTATAATGTAGATTTAATAGTTGAAGGATGGTAATGATTTTTCATGTTATTTCTCACACAAAATCAGTATTTCAAGGCCACAAATAAAACTAAAATCGTGTAACCAATTGAACTATGATGTTACCACGCATGTTCGTATCCATTGAATTCATTCCTTTGGTATTTTGTGTGTAAGGGTTTTGATGCCCAAACTTCATTATGGTTTCATTCAAAGTACTAGATTGAAGAATAATTGGTCTGACATCATATAGATATAGTAGCACAACTGATCCAATGGTTATTTATTGAGTTCCATCGAGAAATATATTGTACTCCTTTGAGAGCACACATGTATGTATAAGTGTATCATTTTGGGGAAGCCCAATCCAACATTGTTGAAAGAGGGTTGGGTCATTTGACAAATATGGTACAAATACCTAATATTTTGTAATGTCAAACCTTCTCTTCATGAAAAAATATTCATATTCCTTGACAATTGGGTGAGGTGAAATAAGTCTAATTTTCACTTGACATCTAATCTATTTTATAAATGAAGGGTAAGAGAGGCTGCCAGATGTTGACAATGTTGATGCACCCAAAGTTTGGATTTTCCCTCTTTAGCACACAAAGGAAAATAGTGTTGGATAGATTAGATTCCTGTCTCCAATTTTTTATGTATTGACATCTTGATCATAGGGACAATAGTGCCAAAAACATTCTATACAAGCAAGTTGTTAATGCTTGTGGGGGTTTATGAGAGGAAGAAGGCATTATTCACTACACAAAATGAGTTATTTCCATTTCTATATCAAGTGCATCCTCTGCAATGAGCATTGGTCTGACATACATGTCTTGGTGTCCAACTAATGCCAATGAGAGCATGCAATACAACACTCCTATGAACTTTCATGGCATATGAAAATGAATGAAGAAAGGCTAAAGCTTCAATTCGAAATCTCTTATAATGGATCTTTCCATATCTAAAATTTTATGGTAGACATATTCTAGAAGAATATCCAACTATTTTATCTTTGAAGTACGATAAAACTACACTTCGTGATGATCCTTTTCAATTGTAAAAACAAACACAATGTCTTAATATTTCCCAATTCACTATAGTTGAGTTTTAGTATAGGAAGCCACAATTGATAACCAATATGTGTTATATAGACAATGGACCCTTTTTTGGATTATTAGCTTGGCATGGGAGTCATTTTACCTCAAATACTGAAATCTCCTCAAGTAATCCCTCGTATATTTCCTTCAATTCATCCAATTTTATACAAATCTCAGATGCAATCATCTTTTCATATTTCTTTCTATTACTTTTAGTAAATTTAAATATTCCATTTATCAGTCGAAACTTCATATATATGGATAAGCTCAATTGTAATGCATGTAAAATCATGTCTTACAATATTCAAATTGAATTTTCCTCCATGCTCGTGTTGCCTTTCTAAAATCCAAATTTAAAAAAAGAATCCTTATATCTTAAAAGGAAATCATACTCTTAGATATTGTTGCCAATCATGCAATGTTGACAGATAACCGAGACACCAAAATATCAAGTAGATGTGGAATATCTTTCACATATTTCAAAGTGTTATGCAAGGCTACAATCATTTCATCACAATGATGGAGTAGTGGTATAGTGTTGATATGACCTTTCAAAATTTTTAGATCTAATATAGGCATTAAGAACCAAGTCCTTAAAATATATCAGCACATGGAAATGACACACTTGTTAACATTTCGTATAACAAAAATCCTTGGCATTGACAATGCCCATGCTGCTTGGATGTTTATTAACTTGAAAAATTTGCAAGGCATCATAACCTGTAACATCAATTTTCAAAAAAAAATTTAATGAGATCTTTGAAACCCTGTCAAATTTTATTGGTGCAGTGTCATATTCCTCGATCTCCTTAGTGTTGACAATCATATTTTATTGTAGCATAGCAAGAAGGTCCCTAGCAGCATGAACTTTCACATCACTTTCAATGTTCATCATGGAATTGAGTTGTTCACGAGCACATGCACAAACCACCAAATGCTCTTGTTCATTAAAAAATTCCAAACACTTGTTCAAAATCTTAGCATGCGTCAACTTGCTGTTTGGGACCTTTGAAAGTAAAAACTTGTGAACCAGCTAATACTAAAGGCTTCCAGCAATCACTAAAAGGGTATCTATTATATCACCATGATTAGGAATATTAGAGTTATGATTTCGAAAAATGTTGCATTACATACAAAGTTCAGGTGCATTAAACAAAAAAATTACATTTATTATGTGATGATTCAATAAAACATGAGAACTTGTTCCAAGATTGATAAGACTAAAGTCAATTCCAATATAATCATCTGCAAGAGCTCTAAACAAAATTTGTAGGAAAGCATCTCTTTATCATAAGAGTCTTGTTTTGAGAGAAACCTTGAGTTCACATTTGTATGGATGTCTTGAGCTAGTTTTCCATTTAGAATATAGATGTGGGAGTTGGAGGATGGTAATGATTTTGCATGGTATTTCTCACACAAAATAAGTATTGCAAGACCCCAAAGAAAAATAAAATATTTTATTCCCAATTGAATCACAATGCAACCAAACATGTTGGTATCAAGTGAATTCATTTCTTCGATATTTTGAGTGTAAGGGTTTCCATGCCCAAACTAAGTTGGGATTGCATGCCCAAACTAAGTTGGGATTGCATCCAAAGTGCTATATTGAATAATAATTGGTTTCATTTCATGTAGATATGGTAGCACAACTGATCCAATGGATATTTATTGAGTGCCATCCAAAAATAGCTTGTACTCCATTGATAGCATACATGTATGTAGAAGTGTATAATTTTGGAGAAGCCCAATATAATATTGTTTAAGAAGGTTTGGCTTATTTGAAAAAAATGGTACAAATACTTGATATTATATAATTTCTTGTGTTCTCTTCTTCATGAAACAATATGCATATGCCTTGAAAACGACATGAACTACAAGAAGTTTGATTTTCACCTTACTTCCAATATATTTTACAAACCAAGGTTAATAGAGGCCTCCTAATGTTAACAAAGGTGATGCAACCAAAGTTTGTGTTTGCCCTCTTTATCACACAGAGGAAACTAGACCATGATAGATTATATTCCATAGTATCTAATATTTCTTGTATTGACCTTTTGATCACAGGGATAGTAGTGCCATCAAAATTTTGTACAAGAAGGATGCCAATGCTCACAGGGGTGTTTGAGAGGGAGAAGACATTATTCCCTATAGAAAGTGAGTGCTTCCCTTTTTTACCTCAAGTGCATCCTCTGCAGTGAGCACTGACATGACATACATGTACTTGTGTGCAATTAATGCCAACAAGAGCATGCATTCCACCTCCCAAATGAAATTTGATGTCATATGAAAATGAATTGATAAAGGCTAAAGGTACAATTCCAAATCCCTTATTATATCTCTTTCCATATCTAACATTTTATGATAGATGTCTCCTCGAATAAAATCCAATGCTTTTGTATTTCAAGTACTATAAAATTACTCTTCATGATGATCCTTTTCACTTGCAAGAGAAAACTCTTTGTCTTTAAGATTTTCCAATTCAATATCATCAAGTTTTAGTCCATAAAGGCATAATTGATAACCAATTTGACGTACATACACATGCACCCATGTTCGGGATTATTAGCTTGGAATGGGAGGCATTTTATCACAAGTGTTGAAATCTCCTCAAGAAAGCCCTCATATATTTCCTTCAATTCCTCCAACTCTAGAAAAATCCTAAATACAAAAATCATTCCATACTTATTTCTATTGCTTTGATTAAATTCAAAGAGGCCATTCATCATTACAAAATTCATAGATGTGGAAAAGATCAATTGTAATGCACGTAAAAGTCTATCTTATAATATTCAAATTTAACATTCCTGTATTCTTATGTTCTCTTTCTTAAATCCCAATTTCAAGAAACTTCCTTCTATCTGAAATGGAACTTATACTCTTTGACATTGTTATACAGTCATCCATTGTTGACAGATAATCTGGACACCCAAATATTGAGTAGCTATGGAATATCTTCAGAGATTTCAAAGTGTTGTCTAGGGTTAGCATCATTTAGTCATAATGATGGAGCAATGGAATAATGTTGACATGACCATTCAAAAAGTTGAGATCTAATATAGGCCTTAAGAATCAAGTTGTTAAAAGACATCAGCCCATGAGAATAACACACTTGTTAAACATGCCAAAAAATAGAAATCATTCATTGACTTTGCCAATGCCCTTGCTTCTTGGATTCTTATTAACTTTAATATTTTACAACATATCATAAGTTGTAGCATCAATTTTCAGAAATTTGTTTAATGAGATATCTAAAACCCTATCAAATTTTATTGCTACAGTGTCATATTCCTTCATTTCAATAGTGTTGACAAGCATCTCTTGTTGTAGTATGGAAAGAAGGTCTCCAATAGCATGAACTTGCACATCATTTTCAATGTTCACATGGAATTGAGTTGCTCATGAGCACATGCACAAACAACCAAATGTTCTTGTTCATTCAAATATTCCAAACACTTGTTCAAAGTATTAGCATGCTTCAACCTATTGTTTGGGACCTTTGAAAGTAACAACCTGTGAGTGAGCCAATACTCAAGGCTTCCAACAATTCCTAAAAAGGTAGCTATCATATCACCATGATTAGGAATATCACAGTTATCATTTCTAAAAATGTTGTAGTACATATAAATTTCATGTGAAATAAATAAAAATATTTCATTGTGTATGTGATCATCGAGATAATACTTCAGAACATGTTCCAATATTGATAAGACTAAAGTGAATTCCCATATAAGTATATGCAAGAGCTCTAGACAAAATTTGTAGGAAATCATCTCTTTATCATAAAAGTCTTCTTTTAAGAACATCCTGGAGCCTACATTCGTATGGATGCCTTAAGATGATTTTCCATTTATAATTTAGATGTAGGAGATGGAGGATGGTAATGATTTTGCATGGTATTTCTCACACAAAATCAGTATTGCAAGGCCC
>APFE031691660.1:101025-132699 GCA_000404065.3 Pinus taeda | reverse complement strand
CATGAGCAATTCATGAGCATGGACAGAGAAAGAGTATTTAAATACACATAATACATATATCATTTGTTGTTGTACTATCAACCAGATAGTTTTCAAATTTCCCTCAGAAAATTGGATTGCAAAGGAGAGAGAAGGTCTATAATCTTCTGGACCTCAGTCTTCCACCATGTTTACTACTCTCCTAATACTTATTGTGAATTCATTGATATGTTCATATATCCAGAAACCTCTTTACTGATGACGAGTCCTCCAGATAGACTTTCGGGTGAAATGCAGAAAATTTTCAGCTTTCCAAAAGCTACAGCATAGGTGACTGGTACTTTTACCTGAATCACACCGAAATCCGAATCTATGGCTCTGAATTGTGCCCCTACAAGCTGCCCAAATTTGTGCCCATGAGGTTGTTTGCACTAGAATACTTCAGGCAGTTCATCCATGCAGACATAATCCATTTCTGTAAGGCCAAGAAAAAGGCATAACTCAAAATAAGAAATCAATTGGGCCCTTTCATATTCAATAAAAGGGAATCCTGGGAGCAGGCTGACAAGATCTTAGGGGAGCAACTTAAGCTGAAACAGAGTTTTTATTGGGCACCATATGACCCCGGTCATTTCATAAGTTATAGAAAATTCAAAAACAACCTGGCACCCTATGTTCATCACAAGATCCCTGAGATTCAACAATATGCTAATGAACAAGAATGGATAGAAGGCACATTAGTTGAAGTAATTACTGAGGAAGAGAAATTGGAGAAGGCCATTGAAGGGCTTGAAAAGACGCTTGACCTGGACTCTTTTGGACAGGTATCCTTCAAGCTTCCCCAGCACATAGGAGGTGATACATCTTTTGTTGAGACTTCTCAACAGCCCTCACAAAAGGCCAGTGCAACATCGACTAAGGGCAATTAGGTAATAGATTTAGAACAGGAAACAATGGAAGACCAGCCAGACACATCAAAAGAATAGGGTCAAGGGCAAGTTCCCTTAGCTCAAACCAAGGCACCGCAAGTCCCTGTACTAGAAACTCCTCAAAATGAGGAAAAGAGTAAGAAGAGAGATAGAGAAGAAGGTACCCCTACTAGTGGATCAATAGAAAAACCTGGAGAAAAGAGGTAAAGGTTAAATCCTTATTCTGAGGAGGAATTTTTAGAAGAAACCACAGACAACATGAGAGGTGAGGGAAGGACTAGACAACAATATCCTCTAATGATGGACACATCAGCTAGCTCATATCAGCCAAACCTAGAGGGATAGCACAATGTGGAGGTCTCATCTACCAGGCCACATGGCAAGCAGCAAAGCAAGCAAGGCTCGGACATTAAGAAAGCATTTACTGAAATAAAGGCAAGAAATGAGACAATAAGGATCCAACTTTATAATCAATTGCTAAGAATGGCTCCCACAAATCAACAAAGGTTAATGGCAGCATATGATATACAAGACGGAAAAATGACCCTTAGTCACTTCAAGCCCACAATGCAGTAGCCACAGTCAGCTGCTGATTATATCAGGACCAATCTGGAAGTTCTCTCCAAAGACATCCATCCAATGGACCAGATTGAATTACATAAACAAACTGGAGAAATGGTGTGCTCCACCTTGGCAAACAAGACATTATTAGCTCACAAATTGTAGAATTCATTACACAATACCTCTCTCCAATTAGAATTGGAAAAATATTCCTCCTTAGCCAAGGATAACAGGATTAAGTCCTTGGAAGAAATTATCATTGAGTTGGGACATAATCCCAAGGATACAAAAGGCATCAAAGCACTAATAAAGAGGAAGGAAGAGGACATTGCAGCCCTCAAAAAACAATTAAAACTGCCAATTACGATGCATCCACAAACTACAGAAGTTGCACAGCAGAAAGAAGAGGAAGATGTGATGGGTTTACAAATGAGGATGAATGAGAGATTAGCATAAATAGAGCAGACCTTGGAGAAAGAAATAAAAGAAAAGCAGGGAGTGTCGACCTCCCAGCCACCGGAAATATCTCCCATAAGCACAACTGCTCCTTCTACAATTACAACAGCAGTAACTCCCACTATCCCAACACTAGGTACATCAGCCACAGATGCTTCAGCGGCGGCAACAACAGTACTAGATACCAGCATGAAGATGGAAGAGATGATGAAGGCAATAAAGGAGTTAAACTCCAAATGGCAGAGCTCAAGGAAGCAAAAGAAAAACTGGCCAAGTTAGAGGTAAGTTATGATAAATCTAAAATAACTGTGGCAGAAAAAACAAGAGAGATAAAGGCCTTGGAAAATAAGGTAAAATCCTTGGAAAAAGATCTTTCTCTTCACAAACCTTTAGCAGAAATCAAAACAATTTTGTGGACTAAAATTGGCCAGTCCATCATGGATCAATGGAGATCAATACAAACTATCCATGAGCAAATTCAATTGATAGAAGTAGCCCAAATAGAGATTCAAAAGGCCAGAACATCATTGGGAAACATGCCTGAAAACGCCAATAGACTAATTTATTTTTTGAATACTCATAACAGAGAAGAACTAGCAACTTTGGATATCAGGAACAAAACAGGTACCATTTTGACAGTAAAGAGGGTGCTGACCATGAAAATTTTTATACAAAATCTGGAAAGAAAGTGCCAAGAAATGCATATAGAAATTAATGCCTTTACAGAGAATTTTACGGTCTTGCAGAACAAAGGTTTACCCAGTTTGTTAACCAGCAATCAGAGACTGTTGACACATGAACAATATGCTCACAGGGTAAATACATATGTTGCAAATCAAATCACAGCATCATCAAGCACTTCAGAGGATAAAACACTTCCATCAGGACATAACTTATATGACAAGTTGGAAAATATGTTCTATATTGAGCATGAAATAACACATCTTTTTGAAGTTCTGCCCAACTTCTACAGGTATACTGACGCTGATGAAACATTAATAAAAATGCAAAGACACCAGTTGGCAACAGACCAATGGTGGCAGAGCATGTTGGAAGTTTTACCAAGGTAGTTCTAATTTTCCTTTATCATCTGCATTTTAATCAAATATCAAAATACGTGGCACATATCATAAGGATGAAAACAGCAGAAGGGGGAAATCAGGTTGGGAATTTAGTTCACTAAAACAGAATCACGCACAAATGAAAAGGTTGGGACAGCAACGCAAGAACGCGGAATATAGGGACAACTGCCAACTGACTCACTCAGTTCGAAAAGTCAAATATATCTGACCAACTGAACAGCCAGCACACCAAAATTCACTTCTGCATTCATTTCTCTCATTTACTTCTCCTGTAAAGTAGACGGATGAAGTTATTGCTTGATATTATCTCATTTCAAATATTTTGTAACTCTTTTTTGTATAAATACCTCCCCGTGAGAACTCTTCTGAATAAAAGGCAATTGGAATGCGTTGTTGATGAATTGAACTCATTGGATGTGGGATTAATGACAGTGAACTATGTTGCAGAATTCTTGAATTACTTCATGGATCAATAAGTCTTTTTAACTCATGTTTACAGTTTTTGTGTTTTTATATATCATCTGTGTTCATAATCTTAACAGCAGGGAAAAAGAATAACCCAGAATTTACTTCACTGTACTTTGTGTTCAATCTTTGTTGTTTTTTATGTTTTCTTCAGAAAATAGCATAAGTAGGAATTCTTTATTGCTCCTGTTTCCCATGGTTCTTACACCTTGAGTATACTTAGGGAATTATTAATTGCTTCCTGGAATATTCATTCACTTTCCCTCTGTCAGCATGATGAAAGACTCTTAATATCCTTCCACCCTCTGACCTCCATGTCCATCTAATTTCAGTTTATAAATTGCTCCATGATCTAATTATCTTGCTCTGTAGTACCTCCTCTGTCAAAGGAAAACCATATCCAGCAGTATACACTCATAGACTCCACAGCCCAATGGACTGAATTTCTCAAACGTTCACCCCTGTTTTATTGAAAATCATCATCCAAAAATCAAAACAAAACCCTGTACATCGTAACTAGCCTAAAATACCTCAAAACAAAGCTAAATTATAAAGAGAGAGCCTCTTTGGGTACAAATTGGCTAGAATATGTACCTAAAAGATTGGTCTGTGGTTACCTCGGCTGTATTCCCTCCTAAGAGCTTTCCTAAGGGACAACCTGAGTGATAACATGAGGGTTTCTTCAACATGAACATCATTTGAACCATTTGAATTGAGTGCTTCATTTTCACCTTGACTTGAAGATGATGCAATAACTTTTCATGTAGTTGTCCTTTCAAAGGACTCTATATAGTCGTAAATTTCCTATTGTACTGGATCAATCTCTA
Organism: Pinus taeda; assembly: GCA_000404065.3. Lineage (NCBI taxonomy): Eukaryota > Viridiplantae > Streptophyta > Pinopsida > Pinales > Pinaceae > Pinus > Pinus taeda. Next base: position 128,400 of record APFE031691660.1, on the reverse strand, counting down.
GAGTTTTTCTTACTGCGTTTGTAATTGGTGATGGAATTGTAGGTGATGGAATCGGTGATGGAACTGTAGTTTCCATTTCTAAATCAACAAATTATGGGGTTTGTCGAGGTTGTTCATGCATTGTTTTATTGAGCCTTGCACTCCTCCTTATATAAGATGATGGCTTAGTAGTAAGGGTCTGTTCTTTCTTTTCCTACTTCGTTTTCTGTTTATATGAATTTTTTTCTTAAATGTTAGCTTTCTTTACAACATTTTTCTTCTTAAGATTTACTAGCATATCTACAAGAGGAGTTTCATCTTCTGAGTGTTGTTCGTGTGACTTCTCTTTTATTGCCAACTTCCTTCTACTTCTCTTTGTTTTATCACTGGGCTCTTTTATTTATGCCTCCTTGAAATGATTCCTAACTAGGAAACCTTCCCAATTGTCTCCAATGTTTCTTAGGTGCACTTCAATCAAGATTTTCACTAAAACATGGTGATATATAGCACTATCTTTTGACTGAATTTTCCTTTGAATGCTATTAGCCATGTTTCTTAAACTTTGAAGCATAAAATATGCTAAGTTAATTTCATTTCCATCTAGAAAAATCATCATTAATCTTGCATGATAAAAGAACATATTGCAAAATCTTCCTTCACATGTTATAAATTTTTGGATGATCAGCAACAGGTTTCTCCATTTATTTTTCAAAGTCGTAACTGGAATTCCCTCTTTAAATTCAGAAATGTCCATTCCTGGATTTTTTAGAAAAACCCTCCATTCTCTTTCTTCAATTCTTTTGTTTTTAAACCAACTTTCTCCAATTCTTGGCAATTTTGTGGCTTCTGCTATGAAGGATTTTGTTAACACCAGCTTTATGTCCCTGATTTCTGCTTCAATCCCATTATACGCCCTAGCAAAATATTTTATTGCCTCCTTTTCATTGCCATCAAATTTCTCCAAAAATTTCAACCATCGATCTTGCTGCAACATTTATTTGACCTGTGGGTAACCCTCCAGAAACCTAATTCCATTCCACTCTGACCTCACAATGACTCCCATGGTAGAGGAAGTTTAACACACAATCGCTCTTTTGACAAGTTTAGGGAATGAGAAGGAATTTGAATATGAGACAAGTCAAGAAAACAGAGTTTTAGGTGAAATTAGACTCGGCACTAGAACAAGGTTAAATGAAATGGAGGCATTCAACATGCAAAGGAATGATGAGTAGAGAAGTTAGATGATTTTTGAATGATATCAAGGTTTTAAGTCTGACTTCTTCAACAATACATTGATATATTCATTAGAATGAAAGTTGTGTCGAATCAACTGAGGGTAATCATTACTCGTTATGGCAGTAGAAATGGTTATTCATCATTAAATTTCATAATTCAGATGTTTTTCCTTTATTACATAACATAATATTTACATACCTTTGCTCCATTGTCTTACTACTTTTGATTTATTTTTTTGCAGGTTGTCAAGTTGCTTTAGCTACAATCTTCATTGAAATTTTGCATTTACCATAATTTCCATTTGATCTCGTCATAATCTGTCAGTCTAGCTACATAATTTTGTTAGAGCTGTAGATTGTTGACAATTTCGTAGTTGTATTATTTCAAAAAAAAAAAAAAAAGGGACTAGAATCCGGAAAAGAAAATCTAAGCTGCCAAGAATTCTTGGTTTTTAGCTTGGATTTTTTGTATATACATGCCAACAATGTTGGTTTTCATGTTTATACAAATTATTTTTATTTTAAGAAAAACAAGATAAAAGACTAAGTCGATCAGGAAGAAGAGTCTTCCTTAACTAGCTTTAAATCAAAATTCCTTTGGAGATCCTTTATAAATTCCTCATTTGTTAATGGTTTATGATATACTCGTAATCTATGTCCATTTACAAGGAAGGTCACCTTCTCTTCGTCAATAGTTATGATTTTGACTGCCCCATTATCAAAGATAGTTTCAACCTCATATGGACCAGGCCAATGAGTTTGAAATTTCCCTTGAAAATTCTTAAGTTTTAAATCAAAAAGTAACGCCCAATCACCAAGCTAAAATTTCCTTTCTTTAATAAACTTATATTGCCACCTAAATCTTTGTTGTTGAACTATATTAGTTCTTTCAATATCATCTTATCGCATCTCATCAAGTTCATTCAGTTATTTTATTCTTTGTCTTTGAGCTTCTGATAAATCAAGACCCAATTTGGTTGTTGTTTTAAAAGTCTTTATCTGGAACTCAATAGGAAATAGGATTTGTTTTCCATAAACAAGTTCATATGGAGTGTGACCAATTTTGTTTCTCCATGTGGTACGATATGCCCACAAAGCTTTTGGAAGATTTTCTACCCAATCTCTTCTATGCAAGTGTTACAGTTTTGGTAACAATTGCTTCAATTACTTTGTATGTGGATTCAACTTGTCTGTTGGCTTGTGGATGGTATGGAGTTTACCTTCTATGTTTGATTTTGTATTCCTCCATTATCTTTTGTACCAGCTTGGATGTAAATTAAGTACCTTGATCTGTCACAATTTCCCTTGGGACACCAAAACAAGTAAAAATATCCTAAAAAAGAAATGAAACTACAACATTTTCAGTAGCAGAAGAAATGGCTTTAGCTTCTACCCATTTTGTGACATAATCTGTACAAACAAGAATATACCTTTTTTGATTTTATGGTAGATTGATTGGACCAACAAAATCCAAAGCCCATTTTTCAAAAGGTTCAGTAAGTACCTGAGGCTAAAGGCATTTCATCTAAACGAACATGTTTTCTCATTCTCTGAAAATTGCCACATCTCTTAACATATTCGTTGGCATCCTTAAAAAGGGAAGGCCAATAATATTCTAAGAGAAGGACTTTTTAAACATTTCTTTTATCAACGAAATGTCTTCCACGGGGTTTACCGTGACAAGCTTTCAATATTTTTGGTACTTCATCTTCTCTAACACATCTTCGAATGATTAAATAAGGTCTTGTTTTGTACAATTCTTCATTTATCCATGAATAGGATGCACTAGTTTGAATAACCTTTCTTTTCTCTCGATGAGACAAGTATGGTGGTAACTTCCCTATAGCCAAATAATTAGAAATATATGCAAAGCAAGGAGATTTAATAGATACTGAAAAAAGATGTTCATCAGGAAAATTATCTTCTACAAGAATATTGTTATTATCATTTTGAATCCTAGATAGAAAATCTACAACTGTATTTTGTTTTCTAGCTCGATCCAAAATAGTAATATTGAATTTTTGTAACAACAATAATCATCTTGTAATTCTGCCATTAGTGATTGGTGTATTCATTAAATTGGCTGCGCGGTGTGGAAAAGGCCAGGTTACTGAACTTACTTTGGGTACCGCATTTCCATCGCAGGACAATCACCATTTTCGTCATCAAGCATTTGCTCTGCCTGGTGCAAGATGGGTATCTGTGGCTGGATGAGCCTATCCTCATCATGACAAACCTAATTCACCGCATCTCTCGGCTCCCCTGCAAAGGAAAGGACCTCATAACCATATCTGAAGGAAAGGGCAGTGATTTTACCCTTGCAGAAGCCATGAAGACAAAATATAAGCTGGAGAAGAAGAAGTGGGGCTACGCCATCACCAACATCAAGGACAAAGGGGTATGTGTGGCAACCTAAATCCTGGTCGGAAAATTCATGAGGAAGTGTCACGCCGACAAGGTACCGGCACCAGTGATCGCACTGGCCGAACAGTGCGCAGAGGGGGTCTAGTTCAACTGGTCTGAATTCCTCTGCAAAGAATTTTTGAAGAACTGTTGCGAAGCCCAAAAGTAGGGTAAAACCTTCCACTATTTGTGGTTGTTGTTATCCATATTGACCGTAGCAGGAGAATTGTCGGAGGACAATCAATTCCCCAACATTGACAAAGAATTACCGGAGGCCGTGAAGTACACTTCGCTCTGGGCCACAAAGGACGCAAAATGGATACGTGACACTAAAATCTTTTGGGTGCTGATGGACATGAACATCTGGATGTGGATCAACTAGAAGTCCTGCCTGTCGCCCACGGTGTACAACAGTCTGCAAAGTTTGGAAGACTTTAAAGCTGATATGCACAACATTTTTATCAGAGCGCGTAAGGATCCGATGAAGCAGTGGATGAAGCTACCGTTTGTAGCCACTGACGACACAATTTTTGCTGTCTTGGAGACATGGCCTCTAGAATGGCGCACCCCAGATCTGGCAGACCTTGAGAAGGTGGTAGCGCAGAAGAAGAAGGACGATGCCAAGCTACGCATCACCCAATTGGAAAAAAAAAAGGTGGAAGGAAACAACAGCAGTTGAGGTAAGGGAAATGTAAAAAGCGGCACAGAAAGCCGTCAAGCAGAAGAAGGCCACAGAAGCAGCAGCAGTAGCATATGCAGTAGAGGCAGCAACCACGAAGGCAGATGAGGGCCAAGTAACGTCCTCGCAAGGGCAAGAAGCAGAGGAAACAGAAACAGCAGAAGGGAGCACGGACCTAGGGACCACTTCGACATAGTTAAAGCGCCCACGCATCGCAGAGAGAGTAGGACCAAGGAAGAAGGTCAAGGCCTCGAAGTTGGCCATTGACCCGGTCACCTTAATCGAAGGTGATCTCCATAACATCGGTGAGACATCCGCGATGTCACAAATGAAGTGCTGCAAGATTTTATGCAGGAGCACCAAACTGTGTCGGGGGCCCTCAGGGCACAGCTGCAGGAGTTACAGGTGCATCCCCCTCAAGTGGATACCCTTTTTACCCACCTCACAGCAGGATCCTCGTTAACCAAGTAGATGTTGTGTGCACAGATGGAAAAGACGATAGTGTTGCTGGAAGGGGCCCTAGTCATAGGGAATGTGACCGATAGATTTTCGGTTAACCTGATGAAAGGCCTTGGCCTTAATTTGGTCGCCCTTACATGAGAGACATTGTATCAGTTATAGGATGGGATAACGACAGAGCTGCGTGCCAGGGAGATCCGCGCGATCCAAGTTCTCAGCAAACATAAGATAAACATGGGATAACTCACCTTGCAGCATGACAAATTGGTGTCGCAAAATCAACATTTGGTGCAGATGGTAGATGTTGTTTGCCGACGCGTCCTGGAGCTGGCATCCCAGCAGATATACAGGTAGAGGTGCGGATCCACAGATTAGCAACCGGAGTCCACAAGGCTAGCAAAGAAACGACAAAGGTTCAACTGGAGTTGAATCTTCAGATCGTCGCGCTGCGGTTGAAGGCACGGCCTTCCACTCCCTTGGAAGTCAGAGAACAGCGTGCTAGTACTATCACAGCAGGGTTGGAAGAAATTGGAGGTGCAGTGCGCGACTATACTGGTATGTTGGAACAAGCACTGGAGGTCCTCACGACTTTGCAGGAGGACCCCTACATCCAATGCCAGGAGACAAAGGCACGAGAACTCCAGCAACAATAAGACCGTGTCCAAGGAACTGCGCAGACAATAGTCCTCACTCAGCAACTTGCAAGGATGCAGCAAGCTAAGGCACTAAAGGAGTAGGTGGACGCGGTGTGACATAAGGAGGTAGTTCTCAAAGCACGAGTTCAGCCATGGATTGACGAGGCCTTCACGATCACAGTAAATATTGAAGGAAAGATCGTGCACATACAGGGGATGCACGCGCAGATGTAGAGAAGCACGTTGGACACAGAGGTCTCAGAAGAGAGGATGTAGAAGGTTCAACAAGTAGTAGCTCAGTGCACTACGAACATTAGTACCGTTCGAGAACAGTTGGAGGGACTCTGCGCCAAGATTGACACACCGACAGAGTGACTCGAGGGTGAGTCATGATGTTTGTGTTGGGGGCCTATTGAGCATGGAATCCCCCCACGGCATGTTTTGGGGCTCAAAGCCCAAGTTTTGACTTGATATGTTTGTTAAGCCTGTGAATTTTGAGCACGGAGTGAGAAATGTATGTTAGAGTCATAAGGCTATCTGCCCTAGTTTTGAACGTAATTTCGGCCTACTCATGGCCCGTGGACCATGAGATTGTATAAATAGAGTGAGGCTCTAAGTTGTAAAAAGGACATAGAAATAGAATGGGATAGATAGCGAAGTAGAAAAGAAGAGAAAGTGGCTAAGTGTGTCTTGGGTCGTAGAGTAGGAAAAGGCTCTGCAGCTGAGTGCGCAGAGGCCTAGTAGAGTCTGCAGCTGTGTGCAGACCCCTGTAGCTGAGTGCGCAGGGCGGGGTCGAGTCTATAACTGAAGGAAGATAATAATAAATAGAAGTTTATCTTAATTATGGGTATCCATTCTTGGGTTATTATCTGTTGGATATGAATTGCAATTATATTGTTTATTTACTGTGCGCACTTGTATGAATGAATTATATTGCTAAGTATAATTTACACCTGCAAATAAGCTAAGTTAATCAATCAGCCATGGAATACTAGTAAGCGTTCGGCCCCCGAATAACATCGCACGAAGGCAAAATCTCAGGCTGTGACGTACGGGTAAGTGCGCGTAGCGACGTGCGCGCAGGGTCGAACTGCGGACCCCTTGAATTCATCAGACATCTCCATGGTGTGGAAACCTGGTTCTAGCACCCTCCCCTACTACTTCGGGTGAGACCTCAGTCCAAACTCCGCGGACTATTGCTGAAAGGGCCAATAGTACCTGGATTTGTTTGGCTAAATCACCTCCGAACCTGGGTCAGGCCCCAATAAGCCAACAAAGACATAGCCTCTCCTCTAGTCCCTCCATTCCATCTACTAACTATTCTTTGTTCTTATAAGCATCATGTTCCATCCTTCACCCACTTTTCCCTTTCAACATTCCAATCCACCATTGCATCGACAATCCTAATGGTAGCCAAGAAGATATTGGACAAGTTTTCAAGCAAACAATTCGACCCCAGAGTGATCTCAAATACCACATAGCAAGCATCCTTCATTTCAAGTTTGATAGTCTATCAAACAAAATGGACACAATATTGGAAATTCTATTGACTTCGAAGTGCCAGATTCAAAGCCCAGGAGAGGATCATTTCTCTTATCTAGCATCTATTCACTATGCTCAATGATAGGGAGGACATCAAGACTAGCCCATAGCCTTTGCAACCAATTCAGCATACTTTGTGTCTCTAATAGTACGAGACCTGAACCGAGTACCAAAATAAAAAATCATAATTTTAGATGATTAGTCTATCTTTCAACTTTCTATTTTGGCCTGACTTCTAAATATTGTAAAATTCTACTATTTTTTTATACACTATATCTACAAAAAATTGTGGATCTATGTAAATGAGAATTGATAAAAAAAAGAGCTAACAAACTCAAGTCATTATGGGGTAAATCATTCATAATCAACTCTCAAAGTTTTGATTGTAATTTGTTGTGCCACGAGCACAAAATTTGCTAGTATAAATATTTATAGTTATTGTTTAAAGAAAAGTGGTTGATCTTACCCCTTCGATTTGCGTATTGTCTTTTATATATCGTAGATTTAATAAATGTTTAACAATTTTTTGTTGTTATTCTTAAGGTGGATGGGAAGAGAAATCACAAAAATAAGAACTACAATGTTCCAATAACGTCGTCAAGCAATAGAAAAAACAACATTTCCTTCCATGTCGAGTATTATCTAAATAAATTCAACAAATTTTGAATGTTTGATTGGTACTGATGCATTATGCATTCATATATTATGAGGATCTTCCTTATTAAAATTTTAAATCATCAGTGTTAAGGTGGTTGAATTTAATGAAAAAATAATTTATTTCTTTTATATTCTATATTTTAAAATCACATAATATCTAATGACAATGAAATGTTACCTAAAAATTTCCTCCTTTGTTCTCATATGAAACGAGTGAACAATAGAAAAAGATAATGAATGTTGCAAAATCTTTAGCAATAATAAAATTTGATATGTTATGAAGATTGTTAAATTCTTAAATGTCATTACATTGTACTTCATTTTTGTCTAATAAAAAAAATATAAAAAACCAAATGAAACTCACTTGATGATTTTAAAAGACTCATTTATATTGTGATTATTTTATTGCATTGTGAGATAGTAACATCAATAAACTCCACTTATCTCATTTCAGCAGAGGTCGTGAAGCGGTTAGGCCTACCGACTACACCACACCCGCAGTCGCACAGTATCGGGTGGCTTCACCAAGGACGAGATCTTTGAGTCCACCATCAGTGCCGCCTTCCCTACAACATCAAGCCCTTCACATATGAGGTATTGTGTGATGTTGCACATCTTGATGTTTGTGACGTATTATTAGGCCAGCCATACTTATGGAGGCAACATGTTGTGTATGAGTTAAGGCCTCGCGTTGTTATTATTACTTTGGGTGATTCATTATACAGGATACCGGAGGTAGCCCCACCTACTGCCACCTCTTTGATCTCTACTAAGACATGCAGCAAGATCGTCTCCTAGACTAGGAAATTCATTTTCTGTCTGGTTCGCTCTCAAAGTAAGGGGAAGATCGTCGCCACATCCATGACCCCCGTGAAGGGTTCCTCCACACAACAGCAACAACAGAGGGATACAGTCATGAAAGAACACAAGAACAACTTCTCCTCACCCATAGGGGCACCACACAAGTTTCAGGTGGGAAACAAAGATTGGTTACATATGCATAAAGAATGCCTTACAAGGGCCCATTAGAAGCTCAGACCACTCCGACATGGTCCTTACAGCATTACCAAGGCTGTGGGAAACAATGCTTTGCAGCACATCATTCCTTCGCTTGCACCAAGTGTTCAATGTGTCCTGCCCTCGACCATGCTTCCCACCATTATTGGACACATCCAAGATTGCAGAACAGCTCACCAAGGACTAAGTTCAGCAGATGGAGGAACTCAACGCAATGGGGACCATTGCTTCCTAAGGGGGGAGGAATGATCTAGGTGGATGTTGGTGGCCACCCACCTATCCCACTTGGACACCCACAATTGTTTCTTTCAATTTTTCAGTTTCCGTATTTGTAGAATAATTTACTATTTTTAGCAGTTTTTCGGGTCCTAAACTTCAGAAGCTGTTTTGAGCCCTAAACAACGTCTTTTGGGAAATCTTGGAGCAACATGGGTCCATGGATTGATGTTGTTATGTCTAAAGTTATAGTTCTCGGATAGATCTTTCTAACGAGCTATTGTACGCGTGAAACAGAGATCGGGTGCCAAAGTTACGACCTCGGGAAGTTGATGTACCAATTTACCCAAACGGGGCCCGCAGTTTGGCGTTTCATCTTCTAGGGTTAGGTTTTTGGATGTTTAGGGCTTTCCATTGTTTCTCAGCAATAAATAGGCCTTCGAGCCTCATTGTAACACATTTCATAGGCATGTAGCTACCACATCTCTTCTCAAAGATAAGCTACCATCGCCCTAGCTAGTGTATTTCGATTTCTGTTTGTAAGCATATTTCAGTATTTTACATTAATGAAATGAAGTATTATTTCTGTTGCATCTCCGTGTTTATGGTTATCTCTGTAATTTGTCATGTTCCTATTTAAATCCGGTTTAGTGGTATTAGAGGGGTCTGCTTTTTCTTTGTTTTTCTTTGCATGTCCCCTATGAGGTCAGGATTTAAGGAGTTAGGGCTTGAACTGGTCGAACCTTTGCAAGGCCAGCCTCGCAAATCCAGACGGCCTCCCATGGCGGATGAAAAGAAAGACGAGGGGGCAGGAGATCCTATCAAAATCTTGCTCGAAGAAGCCCTCGAGTGACAAAGGAACGCGATGATGGACAACTTTGTCCAAATCCTTCAATGGCTACCTAGAGGCGACGCATCGGCTTCGAATAGCTACTCTAGAAATGCCACGTCGTTTAAGGTACAGGTTAATTTTTAAATCCTCATCTTCGAGGGTGAAATAGACACAGATGTTATAGATAAATGGTTAAATCTGCTAGAAGGGTATTTTACTGTTCATGATTTTTCGAGTCAAGAAAAGATTATTTTCGCCCTTCTCAAAGCAACCTCCCACGTCAAGCACTGGTGGGAAACCTATTACGAGCAGAAGGATGAAAGTACAAGCTCACTATTTTCAGTCGCACCCACTTGGAATTCATTTCGGGACGTCGTCAAGGAGCAGTACTCTGAGTCCGCTAGCAATGTCGTCTTCCCTACAACATCAAGCCCTTCACATATGAGGTATTGTGTGATGTTGCACCTCTTGATGTTTGTGATGTATTATTAGGCAAACCATACTTATGGAGGCTACATGATGTGTATGAGTCAAGGCCTTGCATTGTTATTATTACTTTGGGTGATTCATTATACAGGATACCAGAGGTAGCCCCACCTACTGCCACCTCTTTGATCTCTGCTAAGAAATGCAGCAAAATCGTCTCCCAGACTAGGAAATCCATTTTCTATCTGGTTCACTCCCAAAGTAAGGGGAAGATTGTTGCCACATCCATGACCCCCATGAAGGGTTCCCCCACGCAGCAGCAACATCAAAGGGATACAGTGATGAAAGAACACAAGAACAACTTCTCCTCACCCACAGGGGCACCACACAAGTTTCAGGTGGGAAACAAAGTTTGGTTACATATGCATAAATAACGACTTACAAGATCCCATCAGAAGCTCAAACCACTCCGACATGGTCCTTACAGCATTACCAAGGTTGTGGGAAACAATGCTTTGGAACACAACATTCCTCCATTCCTTTGCCTACACCAATTGTTCAATGTGTACTGCCCTCGACCATGCTCCCCACCATTACTAGACACATCCAAGATTGCAGAACAACTCACCAGGGACCAAGTTCAGCAGATGGAGGAATTCAACGCAATGGGGACCATTACTTCCTAAGGCGGGAGGAATGATCTAGGTGGATGTTGGTGGCCACCCACCTATCCCACTTGGACCCTCACAACTGTCTCTTTCAATTTTTCAGTTTCTGTATTTGTAGCACAATTTACTAGTTTTAGTAGTTTTTCGGGCCCTGAACTTCCGAAGCCGTTTTGAGGCCCTAGACGACATTTTTTGGGAAATTTGGAAGCAACCATGGATCCATGTTGCTTTTCCCAAAGTTATAGTTCTCAGATAGTTCTTTCTAATGAACTATTGTACGCGTCAAACGGAGATCGGGTGCCAAAGTTACGACCCTAGGAAATTGATGTACCAATTTACCCAAACGGGGCCCACAATTTGGCGTTTCATCTTCTAGGGTTAGGTTTTTGGATGTTTAGGGTTTTCAATTGTTTGTGAACAATAAATAGGCCTTCGAGCTTCATTATAACACAGTTCAGAGGCATGTAGCCGCCACATCTCTTCTCAGAGATAAGCTACCATCGCCCTGGCTCGTTTATTTCTATTTCTATTTGTAAGCATATTTTAGTATTTTACATTAATGAAATGAAGTATTATTTCAACTACATCTCTTTTTTTATGGTTATCTCTGTAATTTGTTTCGTTCCTGTTTAAATCTGGATCAGTGGTATCAGAGCGGTCTGCTTTTTCTCTGTTCTTCTTTGCATGTTCCCAGTGAGGTTGGGATATAAGGAGTTAGGGCTTGAACTAGTCGAACCTTTACAAGACCAGCCTCGCAAATCCTGACAGCCTCCCATGGCAGATGAAAAGAAAGACAAGGGGGCAAGAGATCCTATCAAAATCTTGCTCGAAGAAGCCCTCGAGTGACAAAGGAACACGATGATGGATAGCTTTGCCCAAATCCTTCAGCGGCTACCTAGAGGTGACGCATCATTTTCCAACAGCTACTCTGGAAGTGCCACACCATTTAAGGTATAAGTTAATTTTGAAATCCCCATCTTCGAGGGTCAAATAGATGTAGATGCCGTAGATAAATGGATAAATTTGCTAGAAGGTTATTTTTCTGTTCATGATTTTTCGAGTCGGGAAAAGATTATTTTTGCCCTTCTCAAAGCAGCCCCCACGTCAAGGACAGGTGGGAAACCTACTGCAAGTAGAAGGAGAAAGTACAGGCTCATTATTTTCAGCCGCACCCACTTGGAATTCATTTAGGGATGCTGTCAAGGAGCAGTACTACCTTGTCAAAAGATACGAGGACAAATACATAAAGTGGACCACACTACGGCAAGGAAGGGACCAAGATGTGTCGGAGTTCACAAACATTTTTCATACCCTTCACATAAATTTGGGTATCAAGGATTCTAAGCTACATTTGGTACTCAAATATCGCAGCTACCTACACAGTTATATCGAGGAAGAGATGGAGTTCCTGAACATCTCCTCGCTCGGCATGGTGTACCGATACGCTATCAAAATCGAGCAGAATCTCAAACAAAAGAAGCGATACTTTGGACCTGTGAATCCGAAGCAAGGGAAGGGCTTCCCCAAATCGCAGAACCAAGGACAAAGCCGAGATAGGGCAACCCAAGACAACCCGTCTAAGCCACAAGAAAAGTACAATGGCACGAAGTCGAAGAAGGACACAGGGAAGTGGTGTGAGTTCCATAAGAGCCCCACTCACAACACAAGTGAGTGTCAGAACAAGTAGTCGCTAGTGGCCGAGTTGAAGGCTTCAGAATTAGATGCATGTTCTGACCCTTAGTCAGAACCCAACAAGGGGAATGGAAAGGGAAGAAAATCATTGATGCGCAGCCCAACGCCATTGTAGCCGTCGCCAAGATCCAAAAGAATGAACCTGAAGATCCAGAGGAGGGGGTGCGCCTTTTCCACTCACAGTTGTGGATGAAGGGTTCACTGCTGCAATACATTGTTGATAGTGGGAGCCAAAAGAACCTCATTTCAGCAGAGGTCGTGAAGCGGTTAGGCCTACTGACTACACCACACCTGCAGACATATAGTATCGTGTAGCTTCACCAAGGATGAGATCTCCGAGTCTGCCAACACTGCCACCTTCCCTACAACATCAAGGCCTTCACAGATGAGGTATTATGTGATGTTGCACCTCTTGATGTTTGTGATGTATTATTAGGCCATTCATACTTATGGAGGCGACATGTTGTGTTTGAGTCAAGGCCTTGTGCTATTATTATTACTTTGGGTGATTCATTATACAAGATACCAGAGATAGCCCCACCTACCGCCACCTCTTTGATCTCTACTAAGAAATGCAACAAGATCGTCTCCCAGACTAAGAAATTCATTTTCTCTCTGGTTCGCTCCCAAAGTAAGGGGAAGATCTTCGCCACAACCATGAACCCCGTGAAGGGTTCCTCCACGCAGTAGCAACAATAGAGGGATACGGTCATGAAATAACACAAGAACAACTTCTCCTCACCCACAGGGGCACCACACAAGTTTCAGGTGGGAAACAAAGTTTGGTTACATATGCATAAAGAACGCCTTACAAGAGCCCATCAGAGGCTCAGACCACTCCGACATGGTACTTACAACATTACCAAAGGCTATGGGAAACAATGCTTTGGAGCACAACATTCCTCCATTCCTTTGCCTTCACCGAGTGTTCAATGTGTACCGCCCTCGACCATGCTTCCCACCATTATTGGACACATTCGAGATTGCAGAATAACTCACCAGGGACTAAGATTAGCAGATGGAGGCACTCAACGTAATGGGGACCATTACTTCCTAAGGGGGGAGGAATGATCCAGGTGGATGTTGGTGGCCACCCACCAATCCCACTTGGACCCCCACAACTGTCTCTTTCAGTTTTTCAGTTTCCGTATTTGTAGCACAATTTACTATTTTTAGCAGTTTTTCGGGTTGTGAACTTTCAGAGCCGTTTTGAGGCCCTAAACGACGTTTTTTGGGAAATCTAGGAGCAACGTGGTTCCAAAGTTATAGTTCTCGGATAGATATCTCTAACAAGCTATTGTACGTGCCAAACAGAGATCAGGTGCCAAAGTTACGACTATGAGAAGTTGATGTACCAATTTACCCAAACAGGGCCCACATTTTGGCGTTTCATCTTCTAGGGTTAGGTTTTTGGATGTTTAGGGTTTTCCATTGTTTCTCAACAATAAATAGGCCTTCGAGCCTCATTGTAACATAGTTCAAAGGCATGTAGCCGCCACATCTCTTCTCAAAGATAAGCTACCTTCGCCCTAGCTCGTTTATTTCCATTTCATTTTGTAAGCATATTTCAGTATTTTGCATTAATGAAATGAAGTATTATTTCCGCTGCATCTCCGTGTTTATGGTTATCTCTGTAATTTGTTGCATTCTTGTTTAAATCTGAATCAGTGGTATTAGAGCGGTCTGCTTTTTCTCTGTTTTTCGTTGCATGTCCCCAATGAGGTCGAGCTATAAGGAGTTAGGGCTTGAACTGGTCGAACCTTTGCAAGACCAGCCTCGCAAATCCCGACGGCCTCCCATGGCGGATGAAAAGAAAGACGAGGGGGCAGGAGGTCCTATCAAAATCTTGCTCGAAGAAGCCCTCGAGCGACAAAGGAAAACGATGATGGATAGATTTGTTGAGATCCTTCAACGGCTACCTAGAGGCGACACATCGGCTTCCAACAGCTACTCTGGAAACGCCACGGCGTTTAAGGTACAAGTTAATTTTGCAATCCCCATCTTCGAGGGTAAAATAGATGCAGATGTCATAGATAAATGGTTAAATCTGCTAGAAGGGTATTTTTCTGTTCATGATTTTTCGATTCGGGAAAATATTATTTTCGCCCTTCTCAAAGTAGCCCCCCACATCAAGGACTATTGGGAAACCTACTGTGAACAGAAGGATCAAAGTACAGGCTCACTATTTTCAGCCCCACCCACTTTGAATTCATTCTGAGATGTCGTCGAGTAGTACTACCCTGTCAAAAGCTATGAGGACAAATACATAAAGTGGACCACACTACGGCAAGGAAGGGACCAAGATGTGCCGAAGTTCACAAACATTTTTCATACCCATCGCACATAGTTCGGTATCACGGATTCTGAGCTACATTTGGTACTCAAATACTACAACTACCTACACAAATACATCCAGGAAGAGATGGAGTTCCTAAACATCTCCTCGCTCGGCATGGCGTACCGATACGTTGTCAAAATCGAGCAGAAGTTCATATAAAAGAAGCGAGACTTTGAACCTGTGAATCCAAAGCATGGGAAAAGCTTCCCCAAATCGTAGAACCAAGGACAAAGCCAAGATGGGGCAACCCAAGACAACCCGTTGAAGCCACAAGAAAAGAACAACACCACGAAGTTAAAGAAGGACACAGGGAAGTGGTGTGAGTTCCATAAGAGCCCCACTCACAACACAAGTGAGGGTTGGACCAAGCAGTGGCTGGTGGCCGGGTTGAAGGCTTGAGAATCAGATGCATGTTCCGACCCTGAGTTAGAACCCGACAAGGGGAATGGAAAATGGAAGCAGATCATTGATGCAGAGCCCAGCGCCAGTGTTTCCATCACCAAGATCTAGAAGAATGAGCTTGAAGATCCATAGGAGGGGGAGCACCTTTTCCACTCGCAGTTGTGGGTGAAGGGTTCAACACTACAATTCATTGTTAATAGTGGTAGCCAAAAGAACTTCATTTCAACAGACGTCATGAAGCGGTTAGGCCTACCGACTACACGACACCCATAGTTGTACAGTATCGGGTGGCTTCACCAAGGATGAGATCTCCAACTCCGCCAGCAGTTTCACCTTCCCTACAACATCAAGCCCTTCACAGATGAGGTATTGTGCGATGTTGCACCTCTTGATGTTTGTGATGTATTATTAGGCCAACCATACTTATGGAGGTGACATGTTGTGTATGAGTCAAGGCCTCATGCTATTATTATTACTTTGGGTAATTCATTATACAAGATATTGGAGGTAGCCCCACCTACCGCCACCTCTTTGATCACTGCTAAGAGATGTAGCAAGCTCATCTCCCAGACCAGGAAATTCATTTTCTGTCTGGTTCGCTCCCAAAGTAAGGGGAAGATGATCACCACATCCATGACCCTCGCAAAGAGTTCCTCCATGTAGTAGCAACAACAGAGGGATATGGTCATCTTATCCTCACCCACAGGGGTACAGTTGCACAATCAGGTCAAGCATTTGGCCGATCTGACTTCCAGAGCACCTCTATCCAATGGGCCAATCTATTGCCACTCCATTCAGGAAAATTCCAAGTACAAGCATCGACATGATCAAAATCGGGTGTTAGACAGGTTTCAGATGGGCAAAAAAGTCTGGTTGCATCTATAGAAAGAACGCCTTACAAGAGCCCATCAGAAGCTCAGACCACTTCGATATGGTCCTTACACCAATAGCAAGGCCGTGGGAAACAATGCTTTGGACCACAACATTCCCCCATTCCTTCACCGAGTATTCAATGTGGACCGTCCTCGACCATTCTTCCCACCATTACTGGACACATCAAAGGTTGCAAAACAACTCAATAGGGACCAAGTTCAGTAGAAGTTTCCTCATCTCACGGAGGAACTCAACACAATGGGGACCATTGATTCCTAAGGGGGGAGGAATGGGGACCTATTTTTTGACCAAGTCAAAAGTAGTTGTCTCTTTATAGTTGTTGGAAGGATCTGTTTATCTATTTAACCCGTTGCCGTGATCTCATTCTTCATCTTGTCCTGGCGATGAACCACACTAGTTGGTTCAAAACACATTGACAGATATTTCTTGATGTGATTATTGCTAGAAAATTTCTTCTTATAATGTAGATATTGATCAAAAAAGCCTAAACTCGATAACTCTCTACATTTTGAAAGGCATGTGACTAATGAGTGAACAACTTATAACCTCTCTAAAGTTCAAAATAGAGTAATGATTTTGTCTTTCCACGGTTGTAGAGTGTTGGTTCAATAATCTTTTTCATGTACTTTCATTGGGTTGCAAACCTTAATTTGAAGAAAACCAAATTAATTTGTTTGGAGGGAATTTGAAACTAGTGAACACAATTTAAGATAAGCTTGAATGCAATAATTGGGTTGGTAAGTCCTTTATGCAGAGTTAAAGCCTATAACTTATTTCACACAAAAGTAGTTGGCCTAACACAAGTTGCTTTTACTGGTGTGAAGGAGCTAAAGTTCATATTCCAAATAATTAGGGTTGTTTTTCCATATTGATGAGTACCTAGGATTTATTTTCCTTTCAATTAGGGTTTTCTCTTCTTTTGCTTATAATTAGGGTTTTTCCTTTTAATTTCCAATAGTCAGGGCTTATTTTTCAGTTGCTAATAATTAGGTTTGGTTTCAGCTATTGATAAAATTGTAGGGTTAGTGTTGCAATAATTAGCGTTTCATATCTAATGAATGTTTTTTATTGTAGGATTGATTAATGTTTGAAGAAATTAAGGTTTTGTTGTATAGGCCATTTTGTTGGGTGCAGGAATTGTACTTAAGCAAACTCCTCAACACTTAGTTGTCAACTCGGGGGTTTCATAAACTTAGAGATGAAGCGCATGCAATGTTGGAAGTGGTATGAACTTCTCCTATTCTTAATCCTACTTAAAGGAAATGTTTGCAGAATCAAATAGAAAACAATCTTTAAAGGCAATTGACACCAAGCAACTCTAGTTCTGGAATATAAAATAACAATTTGCAAGTAAATCAAGTAAAGGATATTTCACACAATTGAAGCAATCTTAAATGCTGGAAGGAAATGCTATGTTTATCTTTAGATAGATGGCTAATAGTATGACAAGTGGGCCCTTGCAGAGATGTATTTTCCTCTTGATCTTCCTTGTACACAAACAACCTGTTCTTGTACTATTGCAATGTGCTTGCACTAGTGCAGGTACATTTCCTCTGTGTAAAAGTATATTTTAACTCCCTTACCAAATATTTATGTCTTTGTGGAGGTGCTCTAAGCCTTAGGGATTAGAGCACTCTGTTTCTGTGACAAGGGACCAACTCTTGCACGGAGGCAAAGTTTCCTTCACCAAGTTTCTAATTTACTTTCGAAAAGATTGAAAGACATGCTGAAAGAGAATTGCAATCACAAACACAATTCTGAGATAAGTTATCTATGGAAAATAAATGCTTTAATTAATTAAATTTTGCAAAGGAAGTACACTTCATGAAATGAAAGAAACTCGAAGTAATCAAAGCAGGAGTCTAAGTGATTGCATTTATCATATAACTTTAGCAATCCACTTAAAGTGTTTCTGTTCCTTGGTCGTAAAGCATAAAATGCAAGTATAACATGTCTATGGTAAACTCATGCAATTGTTCTCAAATCCTTCAGAAATATACTTTTAATGCTGACGATAATTACTGGAATTAGCAGCCCAATTTCTTGCAAGAATAACTAAAATGATAATGAGGGAAAGAAATGCAATGTTTGCTTGTAAAATAAATTACTGAATCAGAGTGCAGGAAATCACATGCATTGGTACAGGAAAAGGGATTCCTGCATGATCCAAGTGGAAGAAAATCAAGACAAGAACTGCGAGTAAAGAAATGGGAGAAAGGAATTATAGAAAAGAAATAACTCAATTAACTCCCAAGCCACAGATCTATTTCACACTTAACTCCAAAATAGATTTAAATCAGAACTTCAAAAATAAATATAAAACTGTTCACACCATGCAATTGCAAAGGGAAATATCCACACAATCTTTTCGAATAACGAAAGCGCAAGGGTAAAGGAGTTGGGTTGGTTGGGCCCTAGCCAACTAGCTCGTTTCCATTTTAAGAAATGAACATATTCAACACTCAAGTACGCATCAAAGGTAAATTAAACATAGTGCATGAATAACATGGTAGATTCCTTGTATTACTTGATCAACAAATGTACATAGTAGTGCGTTCCAGCCCCAGAGCCGAGGGCGATACCAGATTACATAGAAAATGAAATTACAGTCTAAGGATCGCTAACTAGTTCTACCTACAATGTATATTTTATACATCCTTTTGGCCTTAGTCGTATTCCACTAATGACAGTGATTTTCTTATTCAGGCCTTTCGACCGAACAGACTAACAACTGAACATTAAAAAATCAACAAATGGTTATAATGGAACGTGTACTTAGCTGGTCGTAGAGCATCCTTGGAAAACATCCCCTGATTCTGTGCCACCGATATCCATCCTTAATTAATCAGCAATCGAACTCAAGTCGTGGGTCAAAAAATTCACGCGGATAGATCCAGCTCATGGAAATCTCAGACCAATCATCATGGAAGTGCAGGAATGTGCCTACACTAATCATACTAACTCATAATTAACACTAATTTCCTTAATTACTTCTTGGAAATTATCATAAGTTACAAGAGGTACTTAATAGGCATGAAATCTATGTAAAAATTATTAATAAAGCACTTTAATAATTCTTAATGTAAAATACGAAGCATATGCAAGAATAGGTAGTTATCTTGGACTAGTGTAGGAAAGAGGGGTTTAAGTTGTGATAAAACAGAGGTTAATGTTTATAGAAATGGGGTAAAAATAGGTTAATTTGGGACACCAACATCCTCCCATCCCTAAGCTGTTTTGTGTCATCACACAACATTTTACCTTTTGCAAAAAATCCTCAAAAATTAGTGGCCAACTCTCAATCCTGAACTTCAATGCTTATTCCTGTTTTCGCTATCTTCATCTTTTTCCCTCAGACTCTTCTAAGCTAATTCGTCACCTTCTTGAGACGTTTGTAACATTTGCAAGGCCGATACTTCCACACTTTTACTTGTTGCTTCTTCCTTTTTACCTCTGCAAGTACTCCACCTCGCTCTACTTCTGCCAGCTCTGTTCCTTCAAGACCTGGTTGAAACGTTCTAGGTCGTGAACTTGCTGCTCCAATTCTACTATTCGACTGTTGAGGTAGAGAGTATAGGGTGTCATGCTAAGATATTTAGGTGGAAATTTCTTCTCTACAATAGACTTGAAATAGGTCCCATCATTGTCAAGGTCAAGGTCATCAAATGTTTGCATTATGACATCGCCGAGGTTTCTACACTCAGGGTTTCCTTGTCACCAAGGGTTTTGATGCCCTCCACAATATTCGTGCCAAGGGTTTCAATACCTTATACACTTATCTCCTCAGGTTATTTAACACCCTTTTCTTCCAGTTCCTTAGGGAACTCAGTACCCTATCCATCCAGACCAGCAGGGGTCTCAGTACCCTGTCTTTCTAAAACAATAGGGGCTTCAGTACCCTGTTCCTCTAAAACATCAGGGGTTTCAGTACCCCATTCCTCGAAAGAACTAAGGGTTTCAATGTTTGGTTCACTAAAATCATCCAGGGTCTCTATACGCTACTCTTATTCATCCTTATGACCCTCTGTTTGGACTTCACCGGTACTCGATGTCATCTTCATCTTCCTTAATTTTCTGACCAATGTTGACAACAATACGTCATCTTCCGCATTCTCTTCATCTTCCACAGTGTGTGTTGTTGCATCTACAAGCAATGAGAGATTATGAACTTTAGGGGAAACTTGGGGTGATTCATCGATTATAATCGGAGAGCTCGACTAGTTCATCCCTTGGGAGATAGCCTTCCTCCTCATTGAGGTTCTAGTCTTTCTCTTCTTAGCTGAGGGTGAAGTATTTTCAATGGTCTTCTTCCCTACTTGCACTGGTGTGCTTTCATCTTTCTTCTCGGTAGGAGACGATGTCTCTTCTTTAATTTTCTTAGTTGTACTCATGCTAGCAGACTCTCTACACTCCTTGTGTGAAACTCCTTCAAGAATGCTTCCCAAGTTACTGCTTTTTCTTCCAGCTTCTTCTTAACCAAAATCATGATAAGCCCATGATGGTAGAGCTTGTTTACAACTTGGCTTGCGTTTCCACTCTGCACACCCTTTGCCATTTTCTCAAGACTCCTGAGCAAGTAGTAAGGGAAATTAATCAATTTTCCCAACTCAAAGTGCAACAACAATTGAAGGTGATACACAAATGCCAATGTATATTGTCCCTCTCCAGTCATGAATTTTTTCATTATGAACAAGATGTCTCACCACTTTCCGATCATGGCACTCTGCAGAAGTCCCTTCCTCCTGTCAACCTTAAAGCTTTTTGTCAACCACGAACTGGTGCCTTCGCTTCTTCCTGAGCCACTCCTTTTTAAAGCAATGCTCTCCTGTAAGTGGCAAGGCTGTAGCTTGTGAAATAGACTCCTTTGTAACTTTGAACTTTAACGATCCAACCTTGATTCGGCCTTCTTTGAATGTCCTTGCGAACTCTAGTACCACATCCATGTCAAACCCATTAAACTTTTGTAAGAATGGTAGGAACCAAGATTCTTGCAATAGTGCAAGACTATTCCGGTACTTTGCGGTTTGCTTAATCTCCTGCAAAGACAACTACTCACTCCTTACCAATGCCATTTTGAGCTGCACTTCACCCTTTTTGATCACTCCCTTGAAAGAATTCTAGCGACTGACACCAACACTTTTCCAAAAGCTTTATGCTAGAGGTTTGTCACCCTCCGTCTTTTCAGTTTCACTCACTTGGTCATGATGAAAACAACTCTTCGTACTAGGCGCAGATTCATATCAACCTACTACAAGTGAGTCATAATGATTGGGTGGAGTGGAGGTTTATGCAGTGGTGGCATAATGGTTACAATGATTGGGTTACGGGGTAATGTAATAATGGACAAGCAATGCGAAATTATTTCAAGGAAGGTGAATACAGGCCATCGGACAATAGTACTATCCCATAGTTTGCCTCGTAATTTAATCAAGACATACTTCAAGACTTATTAAAATAAATTTAGATTTCAAAACCCTATACACCTTGCACTTTAAATATTTTTCCTAAGTTAGTAAATGATGAAACATAGTATTAATTGAAACATGCAATGCTATGATATATTAGTACCCAGGTGCAGAAAAGTAAAGATCCATAAATATCCTTGATAAAACACTCCTGGACTGTGTGAATTTTACTTGCTTTCACAGTCAGCTGCATTCCTGCACTAAACCTACTTGCGCAGCACTGTTCTTGCACTGCGCATCTTACACTAGGGACTTTTACCAAAGCAGAAAATCTGATAGAACATAATTATATAGCTGGACTTAAAAAAGTTTACCTATTATACAAGAAAACTTTATTCGCCATCCTTTGGTGTTTCACGAGCATGCCTTATGGATTGGCTGTATCAAATTGTGTAATCAATTTATGAGGGAATAAAGAAGTGGGAAGGGGGGTAAATTTTATTTTTTTTTAAGAATGGGAAGGAACATTATAGTAGGGATTCTTGAAACAATATCACCAAGAGGGATAAATGAAACGGGATGTGGGAAAAAATTCAAAGGAAAAGAGGGATTTTACGAAATTGGGCAAAGGTAGTTTCTTAGAAGAAAGAGGAAGTTAATTCATCGGGGATTTTAGAAAAGAAACTAGTGGAAATTTTTGAAATGGGAAATAGAAGAAAGGAAAAGTTTTTACCTTGAATCTGCCTGCACTGGTGTAGTAAAAAATAATTGCAGCGGGAAGAAAGCATTTACTTGCATAAAAATGTCCATGCTAGTTACCCCAAACTTGGGTAAGTGCTCGGTTTCATGAACCTGCTTCTTCTTTGCGGTAGCCAACATATCTAAAAATCAGGTAGCATTCCCTTTTTATTTAAAATTTCAATCTTCCTACCAACATGCTAGTTTTCAGGTTGATCCTTCTACAATCATGCCAATCAACTGATTTTCATAATTAATGGAATTTTTTTCTTTTTATACTTTTTATTTTTGTCATTTTTTCTCTTTCTTTTTATTTTTTTTTTATTTTTTCAATAAGGACAAGAAGGAACCAAATATTCAATAGGTTGGTATTACCACCTTCTAACTCCTTTTCAAATGGCTATTGGATTTGCTGCATAAAATCTCCTTTAGTAAGGGGCTGAAAATATACCTTCAATCTATGCATGTTTACCAGGAACACATAATTTCGTCCATCAATAGCTTTGAATTCTATGCTCCATTTTCGAACACTTTGACCACCTCATAGGGTCCCATCTACAGTGTATGGAATTTTCCTTTAAAATATTTGAATCTACAATCGTAAAGGAGTACCTAATCACCTGGCTGGAATTGCTTCTTCTGAATAGAATTGTCATGCCACTTCTTGCGCTGTTGTTGAACCAAGATGTTCTGCTGGACAACATCCCTTTAGAATTCATCTAACTTGTTTAACTGTAGAAGATGTTGTTGTTGTTATTCAAATAGATATATCCCCAATTGGACTACAATTTTGAAAGTCTTGATCTGGAATTCTATCGACAAGAGGACTTGTTATTCATACACCATCTCATATGGTGTGCGTCTTGTGCTATTCCTCCAACTGGTTGGATAGACCCACAATGCTTCCAGTGATTTGTTAGCCCAATCCTTTCTATGCGTAATTACCATATTTATGAGGATGGACTCAATCACCTTATTCGTGGACTCCACCTGACCATTTTCTTGCGAGTGATATGGTGTAGATTTCCTGTGCCGTATTTTATACTGCTCCATCACACCCTATACCAAATTAGAAATAAACTATGGTCCATTGTCAGAAACAATTTCTCTAGGCACACGAAATCTAGTAAATATTTCAGTAAAAAGAAAGTCAACAACAACTCTTTCAGTAGCAAAAGAAACAGCTTTAGCTTCTACCCATTTCGTAACAAAATTTGTACAAACCAAAATATGATTTTTATTTGATGATGCTATATTTATTGGTCCTACGAAATCGATGGCCCATTTTTCAAAAGACTCAATAATAACCTGATAACATAAAGGAATTTCAATTGTTTGATTAGGTTGGCCAACTCGTTGACAACTATCACATCGCTTGACATATTGTTTGGCATCCTTAAACAAGGAAGGCCAAAAATAGCCAGCCCGTAACACTTTGTATGTAGTCTGCTTATCAACAAAGTGATCCCCACAAGATTCATCATGGGAATATTTTAAAATATAAAACACTTGTTCCTCTCTTACACATCTATGAATAATGAGATCTACTTCATGTAAAATAGGTCTCCTTGGATCCAGGAATATGCAATGATTTTCTGAATGATATTCTTCTTTTCACAAGCAGATAAGTGAGGTGGTAATTTTCTAGTGACTAAATAGTTAGCTATGTTGGAAAATCATGGGAATTTTGTTGACACAGCAAAAAGATGTTTGTCAGGAAAATCATCATCAACAGGAATTGCTTCACCAAGATTATTTAACCTTGAAACATAATCTGCTACTACATTTGATTTTCCTAGTCTATCAACAATAGTAATATTAAATTCCTATAACAATAGTAACCACCTACTCACTCTACCACTAGTTAATGGTTTATTCATCAAATATCTTATTGTGGAATGGTCAACATTTACAAAGACTTCATATCCTGAAATATAATGTTTGAAATTATTAATATAAAAAATTACAGCTAAAATCTCTTTCTTAGTAACCGTATAATTGAGCTCGGTGGGTGACAAGTTTTTACTAATGAAATAAATAGAATAAGATTTGTTGTCTTCTTCTTGTCTTGAAGCTACACCAATATCAGTATCTAAGGCATTAGAGGAAATATGAAATGGCAGGGACCAATTTGGTCCTCTCAAAACTGGTTCCTAGACTAATTTTTCCTTCAATGTCTCAAAGGACTGTTGGCAAGCTGTGGACCAACAAAACTCACTATCTTTAGCCAAAAGTTGGAAAAGGGGGGTAGCTATCCTTGAGAAATTCTCAATGAATCTCCTATAGTAGCCCACATGTCCTAGAAAACCTCTCACTTCCCTTTGAGTTTTGGGTATAGGGAGACTCAAAATGACTTCTATTTTTGTAGGGTCAGCATGGATACCTTTGTCAGAAATAAGATGGCCAAGAACCACTCCCGCCTTGCACATTAATCTACATTTATTGTCACTCAAGGCAAGATGAGATTCTTGGCAGTGAAGAAACACTTTTTCTAGTTTGTTGAGGGCTTCCTAAAATGAATCACCAAACACAGAGAAGTCATCCATATAGATTTCTACACACTCAAGGTCAGAAAAAATAGTGAAGACTGCCCTCTGAAAGGTAATTGGGGCATTAAATAGCCCAAAAGGAAGCACTCGGTAAGAGAATGTACCCCATGTATATGTAAAATTGGTTTTGTATTGATCCTCGGGTGTTATCTATATCTTGTTATATCCACTAAAACCATCTAGAAAAGAAAAGTACTTCTTACCAACAAGGGTATCGAGTACTTGATCAATGAAAGGAAGGGGGAAGTAATATTTAAGAGTGGATTTATTCAATACTCTGTAGTCAATACAAATGTGCCATCTCCCATATTTCTTCGGGACTAATACTAATGGAGAGACCCACTAGGTATAAAAAATGGGATAGATAAAATCAGCATCTAAGAGGTTTTGCAATTCTTCCTTTACAATGTCTCTTAGGGTTGGGTTCATTCACCTTTGGGGTTGTCAGATAGGTCGGATTCCATCCTGAATATAGATATGGTGTGTACACTTTTTAGGAGGGATGCCTTTCATGTCTTCATAACCCCATGCAAAGGCATTGAGATGGTTTTGCAACAAATTCACAAGTTGCTATTGCTGAGAAGAATCCAAGTCTGAACTGATATATAAGGATTTACCTAGACTAATCTCAACAAGAGTAGTATCAGGCTCAAGAGTACACAAAGGTGTCACTAGAGATTGTGGTGATGGAGGTAGAGAGTCATATGTTTCCTGAAAATATAGACTAAAAATCTGACTCAATGACTCAAAATTAGGCATGGTGTCTAAATTGTTCAAGAAATCTTGAATCTCACCCTCCTGCAAGGACTCACCATTTTGATGTATCAAGGAAACAGGCTGAGTCTCCTCATCACTACTCTAGTCTAACCATAAAGTGTCTCAAAACTCCTAAATGGATCTAGCGGGTGGAGATAAGGTGACATTTTTCCTGGAATCTCCATGGGAAATATACATATCACCAGAACGACATACGATATAAGCATCGGTCGTAGCAAGACATGGTCATCCCAAGATCAAGGGATGCCCTCCCATAGGAGTATTTGGTTGAAGCACAATGAAATCTGCAAGATATTCCCAAGAGTCTAGGGAAAAGATCACATCATCCAATACCCATTCCGGTTTGATTTTAGATCTTTCCATTAGTTCAAGCACAGTGGTGGTAGGATGAATATGGACCAATCCAAGTTGATCCATGGTTTGCTTGGTTATAACATTAATGGTTGCCCCTAGGTCTATAAGTACATTGGAGACAAGGACATAACATATCTGAATAGAGACGACAGGGTTTCTAGAGTCGGTATATTTTTCCATGTGCATACATGCTGTCATTAAATCCGCTGCTCTACCAACAAATTGAATAGTTTGAGGTTCCATTATTCTTTTTCCTGGCTTCTTGAGACAGAGTTACCTAATGATTTTTGTACAGATGGGGATCTCTTTAATAGCTTGGAGCAGAGGTACATTTATGAAAAGGTTCCTAAGCTTAGAAGGCAGGCTAGACTCAGGAATGGGGTCTTTCTTCTCCACAACTAACCTCTCTGGATAGGGAGGTCAGTTGGAAGAAGATGAAAAGGGCTCATAATGTCTAAGGATAGGTTGAATGGTTTCATCTTTTTCGGAATGGTCAGGAGTTTCCTCTTCTCCTTTCTCATTGATAATTAACACAGGCTGCTTTTGTTTTTCTGAGGTTACTACCTTCCCTGATCTCAATTGGACATCATTGACTCCAACTAGCATAGTCTGATATCTGAATGAAGAAAGTAGGTTCATGGAATGGATCATTTGTACTGCTTTATTATTGGGGTTGGGTAAAGGTTGAGCAAGCAGCTGAGAAGGTCGATACAATGGAGGTAAAGGTAATGGTTGCATAGGTTGACTTAGCTGAGGTAATGATGGTTGTGGCATTGGGTAAAGTGCATATGTAGGAGGGTATGGTTGCATAGGTTGCATAGGTGCAGGATAGGAATGATGTGAATGGTTTGGCCCTCTCCATCCTTGTTTCCAAGATTGGGAAGGTTGTCCATACTGATATTGGTTCCTATGCTACCAATGTTGAGAGTGATTAGTGTTATGATAGGAATATCAGTGTGCATTATAACCAAAAAAATGTGGTGGAGGTCTAGGAGCCATACCTGCACTTACCTGTAGGAATTTACAGGGTAAGTTCCTCAGACAGAACACCAAAGGATGCTCACAAACAGATCACAGATCAATACACCAGTATTTTTGACGTGGTTAAAACCCTCAAAGAGGGAAACAGTCCACGACCTGAGCCAATGCGGCCACTTCAGGCAATTTATTAACAAAAGAATGAAATTTTACATAAGCTTCTCTCATGAACAATTAACCTACAAATGACCCTCCATGCTCTTTAAATAGAGATCATGGACCAATCGGGTGTTAAGCCACGGATCAAGTGTCGGTAATACCGAGGAGAGAATGAACCGTCGGATCACTACATATAGTGACCATCGGATTATAAGTTACAAAAATACATAGTAAAGAAACACACTTTACCTAACTCTATACTAGACCAAGTTATACTTAACTATTTCCTATGTGTCGGAATATCCTAACATCCCCCCTTAAGAACAACTTGGGATAGGATT
>APFE031691660.1:81463-93613 GCA_000404065.3 Pinus taeda | reverse complement strand
GGGGGGGGGGGGGGGGCTTTGTTTTCTTTTGGTCAATGAAGCTTTGGATTGCGTGCTTGCTTGAGCAAGCTCTTTTTCTTCCTACAAAAAAAAACAAAAAACCCAACACGAACATACAAAAAAACAAGCCTTATGGCTTAAAGTTAGCTTTACCCGGAAACTGAATATTTTCCTCAATGTTTCTGATTTTCCAAGATCACACTAAGGCGCAGGGAAAAGAGCATATGCATTAGAAAAATCCTTCCTTTCTATTTCTGATTTTCCCAGATCGCACAGAGTCGCAGCGCAAAGAGCATACGCAGAAATGAAAGGTATAGATCCGGTAATAAAAAAGAGCTGAATAAACCGAAACCAAAATAAATAGAGAGAAAATCATTGTAAACTGCAAATAAACACTGTATACCTCCAGATCTTAAAAATGACGCAGCTAGGGCTACCGGAAACCTTTTCGCGTGAAACGAAAGGGGTTCCTCACTAGAAAAGATGCTCCTAAAATAACAGAGAAGTCTTCTCGGCCCGAAAGCAGTTAGAAACAATAGATCTAGGAGATGGCAGTTGGATGCAGTTGTACCGGCTTTAGATTTGGATCACCAATGGATGCAGCGCTCAAATAGCTCTGATACCATGTAGGAATTTACAGGGTAAGTTCCTTAGACAGAACACCAAATGACACCGCTCACAAACAGATCACAGATCAATACACTAGTATTTTGACGTGGTTAAAACCCTCAAAGAGGGAAACAGTCCACGGCCTGAGCCAACGCGACCACTTCAGGAAATTTATTAATAAAAGAATGAAAATTTACATAAGCTTCTCTCGTGAACGGTTAACCTACAAATGACCCTCCATGCACTTTAAATAGAAATCATGGATCAATCAGGTGTTAAGCCACGGATCAAGTGTCGGTAATATCGAGGAGATAATGAACCGTCAGATCACTACATATCGTGACCGTCGGATTGTAAGTTACAAATGTACATAGTAAAGAAGCACACTTTACCTAACTCTATACTAGACCAAGTTATACTTAACTATTCCTATGTGTCTGAATATCCTAACATTACCTGAGGCCAATTTCTTCATGCTCCCATAGCATGTAGTAATTCGGCTTCAGGTTGTACTCCTTCAAGTACAACTTTTAGCCCAGTTATGGAGTGTTATAGATCCATTTGGGCACATCACTCCCATCAGCCAGATTAATGTTTTAGGTCTCATCAAACCCTAATTTTAGTTGCTACATGCCCTAAAGAAGTCAACCTTTTGAATGCCTCCTTGCAAGATAGTTTCATGGCCTGAAGACATCCTAAAATAACCTCTCGAGGGACCAACACAATTAGGCCCATGAATGGGTGTGCTGCAGAGCAGTTGAGTCCAAGCCAGGGTGCTCTATAGAGCACTTAGGCCCTCTTTGATCTATGTTGGGAAAGTTTGAGTGAAATTCACATAGGGTTTGGGGAATATTCTTATTTTCTGGAGCCTTCTAGATGATTCCCACACTTATCATCTCCTATGAGCTCGAAAATGGATGAGGAACGAGTTAAGATACATCCTATTCTCTCATTGCTTCCTCCATGGAACTAATTCTAAGTTTGGAAGGCCATTCAATACCCTCATTGATGACAAAACCTCCTCCATCTTCCTATAAATTGAGCACTCATCTAAGTGATCAAGGGGTTAGACTTTGATGAATTGTAAGGAGATAATGTTAGTTTGAGATTTGAGACTATTGTAAGTGTCGTTATGTTGCCGGAATGTAATGTTTATTATGTGATGTGGATGGAACCAAAGCTGGAAGAGTGACTTTGATTCAATTTTCATGGTTGTAATTCTTCCTTCTATTCAATAAAGTATTTACACCTTTTTCCATATGATTATTTTGATATATGAATGATTATATGTGTGAATGTATCTGATTCCATTTACTTGTAATCAATATATCTTTTGGTTTGATTGGTTCTTTGTCCTCTGTTGATGTTTACAGGTACTTCTCAAGCATGTTAAGTATGGAAAGGAGTGACAGGATCGATACAAAGGAGACAAGAGGAAAGCGAAAGTACAAGTAGGTCCTCTCACTCTCTTTGTCTTATCTATTGTTTATAGAAAAAGGTTGAAGTGCTTTAAACTATTGTTCTAGATATGGCTAGTTATCTAGGGAATTAGTATTTATTCGTAGATACCAAATTCTTCATAACAATTTGATGAGTCCACTGGGGAATGATCCTCGTTCTAATTATCTTATCACATCTTAGGACCCACTAGAAGCCCTTACTTCCTTTCATTGATTGTATTTCATCTTTGTTGAAGTGAATTTTGGTCAAAAACTATGTTTATTTACCTCTTGAAATGGTTTATTGTCACTAGCGTAGGCTTGTGAGGGAAAAGGTGCACTACAAAGCAACCTTGGCTTAGGGATAGTGCTCTAAAGCACACTGTCTCCCATTCAGGGCTGCACTGATCCTACTTGGATCAATTTTCGAACTTTGGATAGGGTTTTTTACCAAATTTTTTCTATTTGATTGCTTGTTGAATGATCAATGAGTTTTATGTCTCTGAAATCATAATTGTATTTCCTTTTCTAGCCTTACTTTGACTTGATTTATTAATGTTTCTTAAATTATTTATTTGTCATTATTGATTCATCATCAAAGCTAGATTATAGTTTATTAATCTTTGTTCGAAAGAAAGTGTCGTAAGTCTTCTTTTCCTTTGAAACTGAAATGTCGTAAAGTCTTCGTTCTGGTAAGAAGATTGATTGATTGTATGTGCATTAGATTCCTTTTTGTTCATCATAACATCAAGGGAATCAAAAAGAAAAAACTGCATTGTGCATTGAAAAATTTTGTTTGTGCTCATTGGAATATTTTAGGGAAATTGCATTAGATTGTTCTCTTTTCTCTTTGATCGAAAGAAATCTGATTGCTCTATCCCTATTAGCTAAGATTTTCATTGTTAAATTGAATGGAAAGAATGCTTATCACATTAGTTTCATTCTAGGAATTGATAATACATCACATGGTGAATCTTGGAAGACAAATTCTTAAGTAAGATCAACTTAAAATTAACATCAATTTACCTAATGGAGCATTGTCACCTAATGAATAACATTTAGAGGTTCTAGGCTAGAGACATGTTCTGGTGTCGTAAAACATAGCAGTTGTTTCTAACTTGTCTGCAATACATCCCGAGTGTGATATATCATTCCATGTATGCGAGTATATCATAGCTCATCCATGTACCTTCGAGTATATAGGGTAGTGTTACCGTACATAAAGTATATGGGAATGCTCTCACTGTGCGGTTTTGCATTAGACAACACTAATATGGATTGGGCCTCCATGTACTTTCAGGTATATATTGGAGGACAACACTAGGTTGCTATCCATCATTAGGTAACTGAGTTGATCGCCTTGTACACTTTGATACAACGAACACACCATTCGGGGAGATTGTCTGCCCATACTTCTTGGTTCGCCAGGAGGTATTCTGTAGTTCACAGTTGCTTGGTAAACCTTTTTCCTATCTTACTCCTTTTTATTTATTTATTTTTTGTAATAAAATCAATCAACAATTGTGAAGGAAAATCAACCCTTACCCCATCGTTCATGGAAAGAAGCGAGTAAACCGCCTTTACCGCCCGAAGCTACACATATTCTGTCAAAGAGGTCTTGTTTGACCGGATCTAGTACTTCACAAGCATCTGGTTCTTCATGTGAATTACTAGAAACACCTATACTGGTAAGTACTGTGACCCCAGTTACTCTTATGGTTACTGGTACATCTATTACTGAAGTGGAATTTCCACAATTACCTGAGGAAACTAGAACTGAATCTAGTGAAACGGTAACCCAAGTTATTCAACAAGTTGATTCTCAATCTGAAGTTGTTCAACAAGAAATTACTTTTGAACCTGAATTTGTTCAACCAAAACTAGATACTGAACCTATCACTGTTAAATTAGAAGTTACTTTTGAGCCAGAACTTGTTCACGAAGCCCAACCTGAACTTGTTATTTTACCAGAACATTTGGATCTTGAGGTGGAACAATTAGAAGCTGTTACCTTGCCGGAAGAAGATCGACTGATAGATCCTTAGACATCCATAACTGTTGAGACCTCCTCTTTACCTCAACAACAACTAGAAATCTATTATGGACTAGATGGTGAAGTTCTTCCACCTGGTTTGATTTCAATAGAAGAGTAACCTGAAGTAGAATCACCCAGAACTCCATTCCAATTTGGAACTAGATTGCATATGCATCCTTAGATTCCTGATTTTATTGCTTAGTTTGATCTTGATTACTTTCAGAGACCTATTGATTCATTAGGAAACTTATTTGGACATTTGACTATGGCAGAGTCAACATCCCAGACTGTACCATCTGTTACGGCTATGACAAAATATTCTGTGGGAACCTCTTTGATGTTTGCTACAACACCTGAGTCACATTTGTATGGTGTTCTATCCATCCCATCGAGTTACCAATCTTTATCAGGAACACACTGAGGTGTTGCTTCTAGCCCTTGGTCTTCACCAATGTCATCTACTAGAATTTTATCGTGTTCCTCATTTACAGGTACTGAACAATTGGACCGATCAAGTTCATATCAAGCTGGTTCATCTGGTTACCATCCTCTGTATCCTCTTAACACTGGACTACCCCCATACGGAGAAAAATATGCATATTCTCTTTATCCTCTTTATTCTGGGGGGCAACCATATGTTGGTATGCCTTCGTCTTTAGGTCAGCCTGGAATGACTGTCTATCAATGGTATCCAACCATGCCTGTTCAACGTAGACTTGTGAATCCATCACAACCTATGAAAGCTATGTCATCCATACCTACAACACCTGTTGTTACAATTGTACCATAGTCACAAGCTCAAATTGTTGTATCATAACCTGTGCAAGATGGCCCTTCTACCTCAGACCCCTAAGTTTTAGGTATACAAATCCAACCTTCTCAAGTGGGTTTACAACAACCACTTGTGTCTGGAGCCCAACAACTTCAGGCTAGTTTACCTTTTACTGGAATGACACAGACTTACATTGGTTTAGTGTATTCACAACTTGGTCAACCTTACATTGGTGGACAACAACAACAGTTGATTCAATAGCCTTGGCAACCCCAATATCAACAACACCAATTCTAGCAATACCAACCTTTTGGTCAACAACAAGTTTATCCAGGCCCTGGTAAACAAGCCTATGCTGGGTTTTGATAACAACAAGTTTACCCTAGTGCAGAACAACAACAACCTTACACCAGATTTTCTCGACAAACTTACCCATATCAAGGTTACCAGCAGCAGATGCCTTATGTTGGTATGCAAAGGCCCATTACCTAGGTAATTCCATCTTACCTTGGATATGCTCAACTTGACCTTAATAGATAGTTTCCCTTCCTTGCGACACTTGAGTTACCAGATCTAAATCGTCTCACCAATGACCCAATTCTTTATGCACATTGGTGGCTGGTGATTCCTGATAAGTTACCTTCCGATATTCCGAAATTGAATGGAAATCCTAGAGAAGACCTGTCCAACCATGTCATGACTTTTCATATATGGTGTTCATCAAAATCCTTGAATGATGATTCTGTTAGAATTCATCTTTTCCAGAGAATGCTTACTAGTCCAGCTGCAAAGTGGTACATTGAGTTGCCACAAGCTTCTTTCAATAACTTCACTGCTTTAGCTACCACATTTTTAACCCACTTCTAGTTACCCATACTATATGACACTAGAACGAAACTATTAACCAAATTTAAACAGACTATTGCTACTCATATCTTTGATCATATTAATGAGTGGCATCATCATCGTTGAATGGTTAAAATTTTTGTTCCTGATCAGCTTCTGGTTGAGTGGTTTATAAAATCCTTGCTACCATCTATCACTGAGGATGTGGCGAAAGGTGGAGTTGTCACAGAAGAGAAATTAATTTCTCGTGCCTAATATTTGGATTTGATTTATACATAGTTCGGCATGTCTTATGACAAGATCTTGAATGCACCCAGACCAGCTTTCACTATTCCTCCTCCACCATCAAGTAAGGACTCTCATACTGACGACGGTGTGATTGGTTCTTCGAGCACACAATTGGTAGGTAGACCATCTGGTCAAACACTTGCAATTTCCAATCAAACTACAAATGCACCTGATAACACTCTTACTTCCAAAATCAATGCCATGTCATCTGACAAGGGAAAGAATGAAAAGCAACTAGGAGGTAAGAAAAAGGGGAAAAACAAGAAGAGACAAAATAACTCCCCTCAAGAGAAATCATCTAATTCCTCTTGTTCGGCTAGGAAACCTTGTTACCCATGTTTGATCTATAATTATGAGGATTTTACTCGAGGTGGTCCACACCGCTCCAAAGTCTCCAAACTTCTGAAGACTTCTAATACATTTGCGGTATTGACTGATCCTTTTCCAAAACCGGAGACAAATATGGTTTCTACAGACCAAGCTTCCACTTCCCAAGTGCTTATGATATCCGCCTCTAAGCATCAAGATGATGTTTTGGTGTCAAAAAAAGATAAAGATCATGGAAATCAACCGTCGTCATCGAATAACCAGGCTGATCGACGTAACCCTTCGACTACAACTTCAAATGATCCTATTCCACCACCTATTGCACCAGAATTAACAATAAAACTGCCTAAGGAAGTTGTACACAAATCAAAATTTAACCCTCAAGCTCAAGCTGCAAAGGACTATAACATAGTAGAATATTTGGCTTAGTCACCTTCCCCTATGTCTACGGTTGAGGTCCTACCAAATTGTCCCTCCCAAAAGTAGGCTTTGTTGTTAGCAATTGGTGGAATCAATCCAACTGATTCTAATCTTGTGGTTTTCAACCATGCGGATTATACACCACAATTACCAGAACAATTAGCATTTCTGATTCAAGTAAATGCCTTGAATAAACTTGTTCATCGAACCATTATTAACGAGGGGGAATCTACTTGTATAATGTATATGAGTTTCTGGAAAAAACTTTGTTCACCGCCGTTGTCATGTTCACAAACAACATTAAAAGCTTTTGACAGTCGCACATATACGTCTTGTGGAATATTGAGTAATCTGCAAATTGAACTAGGAGGCAAAATGGTAATAGTTGAAGTTGAGGTAGTTGACGGACCCCTTGACTACAACATTTTGCTAGGAAGACTGTGGGTTTATGCCATGGCTGTTGTGGTTTCAACATACTTTTGTATGATTATATTTCGTCATAAAGGTGGAATCATAGTTATCGACCAACTCGCCTTCTTCGCCTCTAGTTCACAGGTTACTAGAAGCATCCCATTGGTACATGAACCCCTGCTATCTCTCCAAATCATTGGTGTAGGTCTCTTTAAAGGCCCTTCCCTAATGGGTACTTTTTAAGAACCACCACCATCAAATTTGGTGGAAGTGGCAAAAGTGGAGACTTGCAACATGATATCTTCAACTTCATCTAACTTAAGGAATATTACCAATAGTTTTGAAGTTGATAGTAATTTTGAAATCATGCGCTAAGCCCTACTGAGCTAGCATAGCAATCAATCTTTTTGGCTTGTGTGGAAAACCCAAATGCATTTTTGTCAATTGTATGGGTAGATCGTTCATTAGAATTTGGTACTTCTTTTGATCCTTTTTCACGTATATTTTCTACTGATGAAGGAATCGTCCAATCAATGATGATGGAAGGAGAACCATGGAGGATTATCATTATCGTTCCCATCTTCCAGATCACATCGTAGGTTATTCAAATGAACTTAATCATCCTTCAATTATCGATTTCCTTTCAAATTATATTTTCATAGATATAGTAGATTCTGAGCGAAACTTGTCAAATATTGAAGAAACCATTTCTGTAAATATTTCGGCCAAACCTAACATTGTATAAAAAATTCATGTTGGCAAATCTTGTTCTCAATCATAACTTGATATTTACCGTGCTCTTTTTCGTGAATTTCGAGATATATTTGCATGGTCATGTAAGGAGATGCTAGGTATAGACATTAGTATAGTTGAAAATGAAATCAAAATGTATCTTGATGTCAAACTAGTACGACAATGCCTCTGACTTGTTCATCCAAAGAAGGTTGCTTCAATTAAGGCAGAAGTTGAAGAACTTTTGCATGTTGGTTTCATTTATTTTGTTCCACTTACAGACTGGGTTTCCAATATTGTTCCTGTCATGAAGAAACAAGGGACAATATGAGTGTGCGTTGATTATATGGATGTAAATTAGGCTTGTCCAAAATATAATTATACCACTCCCTTTATCGACCAGAATATTGATGAATGTTCTAGATGCGAAATATTCTCTTTAATGGATGGTTTTTCCGGCTACAATCAAATCAATATCCGCCCACAGGACCAATCTAAAACTGCTTTTATTTGTCCATGGGGCACATTCACTTATTAGAAACTCCCATTTGGTTTGAAGAATGTAGGGGCCACATTTGAGAGGGAAATGAACTATGCCTTCCATGACATCAAACATATTGTTCAACCATACCTTGATGATTTCCCTGCTCATTCACAAAAGCGGTCCGATCACCCGCAACATTAAGAGCTATATTGTTATGGTGCTGACACTACAAAATATGACTCGATCCACAAAAATGTGTGTTTTGTGTTGGTTCTGGTAATTTTCTTGGATTCATAGCTTTTAAGGAGGGAATTCAACTCAATCCATTCAAGGTTAAGGAAATCCTTTATTTTCCTCCACATTCAAATCTACTTCAGTTACAAAGACTCCAAGGGAAGGCTAACATTCTAAGGAGGTTCATTCCCAATTATGCTGAAATGGCTAAAGTATTTACTCGTCTATTGAAAATGGGGATACCCTTCCATTTGGATTAGGTTGCACAAGCTTCCTTTTATGCTCTTAAAGATACCTTGATTAGAGCCTCATTAATGTATTCCCCAAATTATCAAAATGACTACCTCCTGTATCTCTCTGTTGCGGATACAACCATTGGAATGGTTTTAGTCCAAGAGAAAGATGGGATCAAACATCCTACATATTATTTGAGTCGCAATCTCAATGATATAGAAAGTAAGTACTCTTATGTCAAGACACTAGCTTTGGCAGCTGTTCAAGCTGTATAGAGATTTTTTCACTATATCCTACTCCGGAAGACTGTTTTAATTTCAGATTGCAACCCTATGACATATATTTTGTCACGTCAATTGATGGAGGGAAATTACTCAAAATGGATGTTCATTTTGTAGGAGTTTGATATGGAATTCATCAAGTCCAAATCAAAGAAATCTCTAGTTTTCCCCGAGCTACTTTGTGACCTTCCCTCAACTTCTATCAATTCAACATCAAAGCCATCAATTATAGATGAGTTTTTGTTCTTGATTTTATCATCTGACACATGGTATGGATGTTGGGCATGGAATCCCCCCCAAGGCATGTTTTGGGGCTCAAAGCCCAAGTTTTGACCAAATCTTGTTGTCAAGCTCCGCGAATTGCAAGCGTGGGGTATGAAAGTATGATAGAGTCATAGGGTTGTCCACCATAATTTTGTAATGTAATGTCAGCTGGATAGACCTACCCATGGTCTATGGACCATGGGATTGTATAAATAGAGCAAGGCTTTAAGTAGAAGAAAAAAGGAAGAGGAGTCGAAGTGATTGAGTCTCAAGTGGAAGTGTGTCTTTGGGTCGTAGAGTATGAGAAGGCTCTACAGTTGAGTGTGCAGAGGCCTAGTAGTCCATATCTGAGTGCGCAGACTCCTGCAGCTGAGTGCACAGGGTGGGTTCAAGTTTGTAACCAAGGAGGGAATTAATAAATAGAAGTTTTGTTATCATTTTGTGTATCTATTCTTGGGTTAATGAATGATTGATATAATTTTCAAATGTACTGTTTATTTACTGCGCGCACCGGTATGTATGGTTTACATTGTTAAGTATACTTAAAGCACTCAAGTAGGAAAAAATAATTAACTAACATTGTAATACCAGTAAGGTATTGGGTACGGGAAAGTGCACGAAACAACTTGCGCGCAGGGTCAAACCGTGAACCCGTTGAACTGCTCAGACATCTCCAGGGTTCAGAATCCTAGTTCTAGCACCCTTCCATACCACTTTGGGTGAGACCTCAGTCTGCGGTCCATAGACTATTGTCGAAAGGGACAATAGTACCAGGATTTGTTTGGTTAACTTAACTTTGAACCTGGGTGAGGCCCCATTAAGCCAACAATGGAGATATACTGATTTATCTCTAGACCCAAACTTTCTAGCCCGATACCTCTCGCCCACAACAACGACGTATCCGATACCAAGCCAAAGATTATTTGATCGTTGGAAACACTCTTTACTGTCATGGTGTCGATATGATTTTACGAAGGTGTATCACACATGAGGAAGCTGAGAAAGTTTTGAATGGTTGCCATTCAAGTGCTTGTGTTGGACACTTATCTAGTTATGCTACCACACAGAGAATTCTTCGTATTGGTTACTTCTGGCGTAGTATAGTCAAAGATTTCATAATTTTCATTAGAAGCTATCATGCATGCTATATCTATGACTGTAAAGCTAGATTACCACCCACACCATTGCATCCTGTCATCGCTGTTCGACCATTCACTAAATGGGGCATTGACTTCATGACATGTAACCCCACCTCGGCTGTGGGGCATGGGTACATTATAGTCGCCGTTGAATATTTTATGAAATGGGCTGAGGCAATGCCAACATTAAACAACAGTGGTGAAACGATTTCTCTTTTCATTTTAAACCACGTGGTTGACCAGTTTGGTGTACCACAGGCTATAGTTATAGATCATGGGTCACATTTTTGCAATCACATGATGGATGAGTTGACTGCTATGTTAGGACTGTCACATGATAGTTATACCCCTTATTATCCACAAGCGAATGGACAAGTTGACGCCATCAACGAAGTCCTAAAGTGAATGCTTCAAAGAATTATAGGGGTTCATAAATGAAACTGGAATTTAATCCTATACTCTGCCTTATGGGCATATTGAACCTTGGTGAGAAATGAAACTAGATTCACACCCTTTCAATTGGTGTATGGTCTGGAACAAATCTTACCGATACAATGTGAAATTTCATCTCTCAAAATCGCAATTGACCTCTTACCCGACACTTCTGAAGAAGAAGCACATTTCTTGGAACTTATCCATCTGACTGAAACCCATCGTGAAGCCATATTGGCTAATGAAGCGCACAAGAAATGAATCAAGGCATAATATGATAGAAATGTCAAGCCTCACATCTTCTCAAAAGGAGACCTGGTCTTGCTTTACGATCAAGAAGCTGATAAAATTGGAGCAGGAAAATTTGAACCACTTTGGATGGGTCCTTATATTGTCAAGTGTTTTTTGGAAAAAGGTGCCTACAAGTTGGTGGATTATGATGGAATCCCATTGTCATAGCCCCGAAATGGGCTGTATCTCAAATGTTACAATACTTAATTGATTGTAGTAAAAATCACTGTATATACGCTTTAATTGCATGTGTGTGTGTCAGTGTGTCTTTTAGAGTTTTTATGTGGTTAAGTAATCTGCCTTGCATTTGTTGCAGATGTCGAAACCTTTGGAACCATTTGTTGGTTACACCGATGATGCTAGTCATAATACGCAGAACCTATCTTCTACAACATGGGCCATTTTCACTCCAAGTGGCGAGTTAGTGAGTTTTCAAGGGATTTGTATTGGTTGATCGATGAACAAGATTGTTGACTATAGCACATTGATCAAACTTCTCTCTAATGCCATTTCACTTGGCATCCACCGAATTATCATTAGGTTGGATTCACAACTCATTGTAATACAACTAGCAAACATTTATATTGTCTGAAATCCAACAATTCTTCATATGTTCCTTAGAGTTTGTCTTTTGGAAAGACATTTTGAGTACATTCAACATATTTCCAGTTTATTTAACACATTAGCCGACTCATTAGCAAATTATGTGTTGACACATGTAAAAGAAAATTTTCAATTCACATAATTAGTTGAATAGGATTGCATATAGCCATACATATAAGAAATTTGAAAGTAAAAATAGATAGATGTTTTAAAAAGATTTTACAAAATTTGTGTCCAAGACACGTTTGGTCATCTGACCTAAAAACTCAAAATGCATGCAAAAACATCCTCAGTAGACCTAGTGATGCT
>APFE031691660.1:51427-68953 GCA_000404065.3 Pinus taeda | reverse complement strand
ATGCATCGCACCCTCTGCACTGGGTTTTCAGTATGGTCCTGTTTTGACCATTTATGAGTAGTTTTTAGTGGAGAACTTATGGGAGATGATGTAATCAGCTGACCTTGTTCCTTTAGGTAGTGAAGCAACACTTTTAGGGACTTAGGAGCCCTCAGTTTATGGACATTTATGATGGGGTTGAAGTGCCCAAAAATGTCTATAACACTATGTCTTTGCTCCATTCTTTTATATGAATTGGCATTTATTTAATCTTGTTATCATTGGATATATGTATGTGTTTTAACAACAATCCTTATACTTATCACTATTGAATGTTTAAGGAGTGTTATTCTTTCAATCATATTTATGTCAATGATATATGAAGAATAATGTAATAATGTAATAATGATTACTTTGTTCAACTACTTGAACAAAGTAATTATCATATGAATGAATGTCTTTGTTTACTAATAGAGTCGTCTATATGCAGGTTTGTAGATAAAGATCATCAAAAATTGCACTAAAGCAGAAATTTCCTGGGATAGATTAGTTGTTTATAATTTTATTTTTTAGAATAAATCATCCATCCATTATCATTAGATAATAGAAAATCAACCACTTATCCATCCTATTTACAAAACATTGGGAAACTGGTCCCATTATAACCAGTCGGAGCCACCACACCAAACAGAAAAGGAGTTGCCTTTAAGGTTCGGGCTGGGTGGTTTTCCCCTATGTTGATGCAGTGATTTTTGAGGAATCAACATTTTTGGTGCTAGAAGGAGGGAATGAACTACGAATGGTGAGAAAACCTAAATATACAACCCATTCTGAGAGTAAATATCCCTCCACCTCACCTCCAACCTCTCCTTTGCATAGTGGAACTCCAGTCTTCAAACAAGAAGAAGAGGAGTCAACTACCACTGCTCAGCCCCAACATATCCCAGAACAATTAACTCTAGAGTCTCCTAAAGTTCAGTCTCTTATTCACAAACTTCAAGTCTTTTCAATATCACCACAGAAATCTGAGATATCTCAAGGCAGTGAGACTTCGCAATTCATTCCACCTCACCATCTCACCAGACTTCAGAGTGGGAAGCTTGGTATCGAACCTACTGAGTTTCCCCTACCTAAAAGGAAAAGGGCAAGAAATACAACTAAAGGATCTGATAGTGAGACTATCTCATCATCATCCATTTCATCTTCTCCAGTGTGAAGTCAGCCATCCACTCCTCCATTACACATTGTTGTTCAACAGGGATCGGGAACTTCAACAACTTAAACCTCAATATCATCTTCTTCCCAACCATCTGGAACTTCATCGGAAATATCATCTAGTATTAGTTCGACAATGGCTTAGGCTCAGAATCCATGGAATAATCCTGGTGCAGTCATGATTTTTGCACCATTACATCCATTGCCAGCACACCCTGAAAAATGGTTACCGAAGTTTAATCTAGATGCGGGAATACAAGCGAATGAGCATATTAACAACTTCATGTTGGCAGTTAACTTAAAAGGAGTGACAGAGGAAGATGTTGTTGTTAGGCTTTTCCCTTATACCTTACAAGGATCAACATGGTCTTGGTATTTTCCCCTACCCTATGGATCCATTACAAGTTGGAACATTTTTCAAGAATAGTTCTTGACTAAGTATGGTGATGACAGATCTCTAGCAACGCTAATCAATGACCTCTCAAATCTAAAGAACCTATAAAGGAGTTCAAATCTCGATTTAATAAACTCTTGAATAAGATTCCAACCACCTCTAAACCAAGTGAGAAAATCAGAAGCAAATGGTATATAACAACCTTACCTTCAAGTATAGCTATTTTTGTAGATAGAGTTGCAAAACCAACTCTAGCTGAAAACATGAAAGAGGCACTTGCTGTAGAGAAACGCATTATTGCTTTAGAAGAAAAGGATACTCTTGAAGACAGAAAATCCACAAAAGTTTCTTTTAAAGATGATTCAAAGAAGAAAACCCCTAAAGACCCATATGATATGGAGGGTCTCCAAAAAGTTCTCAAGACTATGTCAAACGAAATGGTGGAAATAAAAAAACAGGTAGCTGAGACTTCAACAAAAAGGCCATTTAGAAACTTCAAAAAACCAGAATCAAAGCCACCAAATGCTATATCCAATGCAGATTCAGTTCCCGAAGAGGAAGAGGAAGAAGAAACATTCTTATCATCCGAAGAAATTGAGGAAGAAGAGACTGTAGAATGTCATGGGATGTGGGACTTTATTTTGCCTAATTCCGATACAGAAAATGAACAGGAAGCTTTCCCTGTAACTACTAGGAGTAAGGGTACTCCTGAACCTATTCAAATAACCCAAAAGAAAAGGAATGCAGGTACTACTACCAAGGAAAAGGTTCTCACAAAGAAACCTACAGCGATACCTTCCCAAAATCAACCATCATCTTCAAATTCCCCTCCAACATCAAAAACATTAGTAGTTACTGATTCGATGGACTACAACATTATTGAAGACATGAAGAAGACAAAGGAAAATATCACTATGTTTGAGCTTAGTAAAGTCAAACATCAACAAAAATTGCTACTTAAGGAGTTAGATGTTGTACCTTCTTCTCCTCTTCC
Source organism: Pinus taeda (assembly GCA_000404065.3). NCBI lineage: Eukaryota > Viridiplantae > Streptophyta > Pinopsida > Pinales > Pinaceae > Pinus > Pinus taeda. The sequence goes on along the minus strand of APFE031691660.1, from coordinate 66,371 downwards.
AAATGCTGTATTGTCTAAAGCTGCTAATGAGACAGGTAAACCACCTCCTGGTAGAGTAGAAGCTACTAATGTTGTTTTAGTTGGGGATAGATCCAATTCCCATACTCCTCCTTTTCTCTTAACCTATGAGATCTATAATAGAAATCTACACAACTGTTTGATTGACTCAGGGGCTTCCTCTAATATAATGTCAGCTTTAGCTTGTTCTAAACTGAACATTGAACCCCAAAAGTCCGCAATTCATATTATATAGTTGGATAGAACTAAGGTTCAGGTTTTAGGATAAATCAACTCAGTTATTATTAGGTTATCAGCTGATCCAAGAGTGGTTCAGAGAATCAATATTTTAATCACTCATATACCTGAATTCAATGGCTTGATTTTGAGTAGAGACTGGTCTGAGAAACTCCATGGTTATATTTCCACCGATTGGTCTCATATGTGGCTCCCTTATAAAGGAAAGCCAAATCAGATCAAGATTGATCGGGAGAAACACATGACCCATACTGTTACTGAATTCGAACAAGAAAATCAACCAATAGCATTCAATAATATTTTGGGGAATTACTCATTTGAATCATTCTTTGGCAATTTCACCACCCAACCATCACGTTTCTCAGTTAGTAATTTCACATCTCAAATCGAATTTTTTTCACAAACAGATACATCAAGATGTGTTATTTTTTATGAGAAAACTGTAAATAAAATTGTAGATAAATCTTTGTTTTGGTTATTATATTTTGATGGGTCTAAATCTAGTGAAGGTGCAGGAGCAGGATGCAATTTAGTTAGTCCCGAGGGAGAAAAGAACATGTTATCGTGCAGGTTAGAATTTGAATGCACAAACAATACAGTTGAATATGAGGCCTTAATTCAAGGACTCTACAAAGCAATCGGTCTTAAAGTTCAGTATTTGAAAGTGTTCAGTGATTCAAAAATTGTTATAAAACAAGTCAGAAATACTATTCATTGCCTTTCTAGTCACCTTAAACACTATCAATATTTCATATAGGACCTTATATCTCAATTCTTAGCACTCAATATTTCTCCATCCCTAGATCACATAATGCAGTAGCAGATTTACTAGCTAACATTGCCTCTAAGCTCCTCCCATATGAAGATTACAACCAGACATATTTTCAGTAGAATTAATTTTTAGACCATCAATTCCTGATAATGTCACTAATTGGCGAGTGTTCAATCATGATAAAGACATTTTAAACTTCTTAACTTCTGACAAGTCCTATGATGATCAAATTATTGATGAAAGTGAACATGACCTGCAAATGAAGGCAAAGCTTGAAGAAAACTCAATACATAAACCAGTAGTTAAGCTGGAAGATCTATATGACATCAAGGACAGGTTTAAATAGGTTAGTAATCCAAAGCTCCAGAGTTCTACTTTGAGATTTGAATTGATAAACCTTGGTACTGAGGATAATCCTCAAAACATCAATTTGGGATTAGGACTTTCTTTAGAAGAAAGAATTGCATTCATTAGATTATTACATAAGTATAAAAATGTCTTCGCTTGGAAATATGATGATTTGAAAACATACGATACATCGATCATTCTGCATACTATTCCAATGTTTTCTGAATAAAAACCAGTACAATGAAAGTTAAGGAAGATTCGTCCTAACTTAGAGAGTCAAATAAAAGCTGAATTAAACAAACTCTTGAAAGCTAATATAATTTTTCCTGTTAGACATCCAAACTAGGTGTCCAATATGGTGCCAGTAAGGAAGAAAAATGGAGACATTAGAATTTGTATCAATTTCAGAAATCTTAACAAAGCAAGCCAAAAGGATAACTTCCCTTTACCTACCATGGAGAAGACACTCCATTCAGTAGCTGGTTCTGAGTTAATTTCCTTTTTAGATGGTTTTTCAGGGTATAACCAAATTTTGGTACACCCTGATGACAGACTCAAAACTACTTTTAGAACCAAGTGGGGAACTTATGCCTACCAAAAAATGCCTTTTGGACTTATCAATGCTGGAGCTACATTTCAAAGAGCGATGGACATAGCATTCAAAGGATTGATCAACAAATCAGTGGTTGTCTATTTAGATGATATTACTGTATTTTTCAAGAAAAGAACAAAACATCTACATGGTCTGAAAAAAATCTTTCAACGTTGCAGAAGGTATGGTATCTCACTCAATCCAAAGAAGTCCTTTTTTTCTCTTAATCAAGGTAAGCTATTAGGCTTCATTGTTTCAAAGGATGGCATTTATATTGATCTAGATAGAATCAAAGAGATTTCTGATATTCCATTCTCTCATAATAAAAAAATCCATGCAGTCATTTTTAGGTCAAATTAACTTTGTAAAAAGATTTGTTCCAGATTTCTCCCAAATTGTTTTGCCATTACAAACCATGATCAAGAAAAATTTAGTGTTTAAATGGGGGCCTACAGAAAAGAGGCATTTGATTCCATCAAACAATCAATCATAAATGCCCCTGCTTTAAGAACTCCTAATTTTTCAAATCAGTTCATGTTATATACCCTTGCATCTGATTCATCTTATGCAGCAGTGCTGACACAAATTAACAATCAAAACTTGGAAGCACCAATCTCATTTTATACCTCAAACCTTCAAGGTGCTGAACTTAATTACTCGGAAGTTGAAAAAAAAGCCTTTGCTGTGTACAAAGTCATTAAACATTATAGATCCTTTCTCTTAAAAGCTCACACAAAGGTTATAGTCCCTTTTTCGGCAATGAGACAACTACTAGTTCAAAGGGAATTAGGAGAAAAGAGAGAAAATTGGGCTACAACATTACAAGAATATGAATTGGAAATCAAACCAGCAAAGATTTTCAAAGGCAAAGGTTTTTGTAGGTTGTTAGTAGGAGCATCCAATATTCATGAACCTGAAGGTACAAAAGATACTGAAGAAATCAATCAGATAAGTATCACTAATCTTGAATCTCAATACGCAGATCTGATTTTCTATTTGAAAAATGGATATGCTCCTTCTAGCCTTTCCTATAAAAACAAACGTGCCATAAGATTGAAAGAAAAAAAATTCATAATCATAGATGATGTATTATTTAGACAAAATTATGATTCAATCTTGTTAAGATGCTTAGAAAAACCTAAAGCGCAAAAGGTCTTGCAGGAGCTACATGACGGACCAGCAAGAGGGCATTTTGGAGCTGATACAACAGCTCACAAAATCATGCATGCTGGATATTATTGGCCCACCCTGTTCATAGATACTCATGAATATGTAAGGAAACACCAAAGTTGTCAAACCACTAGTGGAAGACAAAATAAGTCAACTTTCCCTTTGCAACCAGTCAACATTGAATAACCTTTTGAACAATGGGGATTGGACATCATTGGAGAAATCACTCCACATTCATCCAAACAGCATAGGTATATCCTTACAGCTACTGATTACTTTACTAAGTGGGTTGAAGCAATTCCCTTGAAGACAACAAACTCTGAGGCAATTATTGAATTCATAGATCAACTCATTATTACCAGGTTTGGTGTCCCAAACGCTCTTATTTTTGATAATGCATCTTACTTCTTTGGAAATTCTATATTTGAGTTTGCTATCAAAAGGGGATTTAAATTGAATTATTCTGCGAACTACTACCCTCAGGGTAATGGTTTAACAGAATCTACCAATAAAAATCTTATTAAAATCATTAAGAGAGCTATTGAGAAGAATCATAAAAACTGGCATAAATCGTTGATATTTGCACTATGGGCTGACCGTATAACATAGAAAGCCTCCATAGGGACTTCTCCATTCAATCTAGTGTATGGAAAGGAAGTTGTCATACCAACAAACTTACTACTTCCATCACTAGCTTTAGTGCAGTTTATTGAAGATAATCCCTCATCTTCTATTCATCTTAGACATGATCAAATTCTGAAATTAGAAGAGAGAGAGAGAAAGGCTGAATTGTACATGCAAAACATCAGAAAATTATTAAGTCATCTTTCGATGCAACTTCAACAGGCTCAAAACATTTACAAGTTGGTGATCTAGTTCTGAAATGGGACAAAGCCCATGAGGATAAAGGAAAACACACCAAGTTCCAGAAAATGTGGCTTGGACCATTCCAGATTAGCGAGAATATAGGCCCTTCTACATTCATATTGCAAGATCTATCAAGAAAGAGAGATTCTCTTCTTGTTAATGGCCTTATCTTGAAAAGATTCTTCAATTGAGGAGGTAACCACTTCTCCCTTTGTAAATATTCAATTTTCAGCAGGATTTGTGTGCATAATTTATTTTGTTTAAAATCCTATGAAAATGAAGTTGTAAAAAGGCTCTCATTGTTCTTTGCTATATTGAAAAAGTTACTCAAAAGAAAATAGTTTTGATATTTACTTTTAAGAAATGGAAGCCTTAAAGGAAAAGGAAATTTCTAGGAAATTAGGTATATTTAGATTCTGAATACCCCCATTTTATTTTTGTTAAATCCTCTCAAAACTTAGAAGTATTGTAAATCATTTTAATGTTTTAAAAAGCCTGAAAACGGTTATCAATACAAAACAGAGACTGATTCAATATTAGCATCTTCAAACTCTCACCTCGTCATCCATATTCTCTTAAGGAGAAAATTGTTCATCCCATCCATCAAAGTCTATAATTACTCAGAGTGTAATTCTAAAATATATTTGATATAAAATATAAGAGGTCTTATTATAAGCCTGATTACCATGATCATAGAGCAATAGTTCAATTGACAGTACCAATACTGCATACCAAAACAGGGTAATGGCTTATAATTATAAGACAAGGGGTCTCATTACGAGCCAGCTTGTTCAATTAAATTACAACCAGTGAATGACATTGTCAACAACTGGCCACCAAACCAGGACAATGGTTTTTTATCTTACAAAATAAGGAAAAAAGGAAAAATTAATACAAAAAATATGGAAACATATCTTTTGGATTCATTCTTTTTAATTATACTCTGAAATGGATGGAATAATGAATGATCAAATGGTTAAAAGGTAACCTTGTCAAGACTATAGACGTTTGCTGGCAGTAGAGGCTCTACTTATGACAAAGGAGTTATTATAAAAGCTAAGTTAGAAAAGTCTTTTGTTTCATCATTTATCAACCAATTAAGGTTTACTTAAAGCTTAGAATATATTTAATTCTAAGAACAGAAGGAAATAGCAAATAGTTATCATTATATTCAGAATTTATGATTACCTAGTTATATTAGATTTTCTCTATCAGGTAAGATTTCTAGAATAAGAAAGTTTAAGTATTTTAATTAATTTCTCAGAGATCACTGTTTCTCCCAGTAAATCGCCAATTGTTGTGCTATACAACAACCCCCACATTTCATAAATTTTTTATACAAAATCATAATATGAAATGGGTCCCTTTTAAAATAAACTTAGATGTGTGAATAAATTGGTATTAACCCATCATAAGAAAAAACCTTATCAAAAGGATTAATGTAAATAAAGTACTTTAAAAGTATTTTGAATAGAAATAAAGTGGGTCTTTAAAAAATTATAAAGTTCTTCATTATTGCGATAAAGTAATCGTAAGATCGCATATCGCAATAACAAGGGAACATACATAAAGACACATTCATTCACTCCAATTTGAAAAGGTAATCGCAATCGGATATCGGGAAAGGAAAATCACAAAGCACAATGAAATAGCCCCCTTAATGTATCTGATGCGATAAAGCATATCACCATCGGCGATCGGCAATAACAAGTCAACACATGATTAAAGGCACACTCGAATCCTTCGATGCGATAAAGCACATCACAATCGGCGATCGGCGAAATCATATTGACATGGTAATAAAACCCGAACCCATTCCCTGATTGTGATGCATTAATAAGGTTCATATCTCTAGAACATACTTAAAAGGTTTGCATGCATTATATCACCTTTCGATGATCAGAAATGTTTAAAACAAATATTAAATCCTTTCCTTTCATGTTACCGATCGCCGATTTGCGGTTTACTTTTGATTATCTGCCAAAGAAATCTAAGCCATGCTTGAATGAATCATTCGTCATATAAACAACATGATGGACATTAAAACCTCCTTTACCACGATTGATAGGTTAAGCGGCTAATCAATGAAGCAGTTAAGAGTAGATCTTTTCATTATATTTTATCCGCGATGATCTTATTCTGATCCATTATCACCTGCTAATCGACATAATTCCTTCTCATTTTCATATTTTCCTATAGCAGCATCTGTCTGTATCACGTTTTTCCCATCTCTTGTGTAGAGCTCTACTGAAATAACAAATTTGAAACAAATGGGGAAGAAATCAAAGAAATCTGCAGTTGCAGCTCCTACAGCATCAGTGCAACCAGCCAAGGATCCAGGGCGAAGAAAAAAAGGGTTAATCTCAGACACTACATGCCTAGGCCTTGAAAATACTAGTTGGGAGAGCATTTACAATTTAATTGAAGTAGAGGAGCCTGAGGAGATATCAGAAGGAGCCACAGCTGACTCAAATAGCAAATTGGAAGCATCCCTCAAAGATTTAGCCTGTTCATAATTGCACAGAATAGCAGCATGAGAAAAGATTCTTCCATACACTGACGTAGTGAGATGGGTGGTAGAAGAAATTCCAATTTCAAACAGAACATTTTGCACAATTGACGGGAAGATTTTTGGCTCATTTCAGCCTGATGATCTAAGGAAAATGTATCACTTGCTTGAACCTGAAAACAGGTACAACAAAGCCTTCCTTGAGAAATTTACAAATGAAAACGAGACAGAATCAACCCCGATTAAGCAGAGGAGACAGAATCCTGAGAAGTACAAACACGAGTCATTAGGTAAGTACTCCGTAGACTCATTGTCTTCTCCTTACTGTTATGTCGGGGCTATGATGTGTAGAATGTGGGGGATACATGACTCTGGTAAATTCACCATTGAAATGGTCCCTTTAATGGAAGCAGTAGTCAATATTTATGTGATGGATTGGGCAAACATTTTGTCCAACAAATTAGCCATAGTGATTCTTGAATTCAGATCAAATACACGTAAAACTACCAAGACCATTCCCCATTTTTATTATAGTGCTTATATTATGGACACTCTTTGTTTTAACTCTGAATTTCCGGTACTTGGATGGAGATGGACTCCCCAGGACCCAAAGCAAATCCATATTTATCATCAAATGTTCTGGAAAGCCCACTACAAAGATCATTTGTACAGAATTTGTAATGGTTTTATGTTGCCTGTCTATTATGTTATTTTTGATAAGCCTGCCCCGAGGATTTCCGAGGAAGCAGTGATAGACTTGACTGCAGTTGGTAATTGGTTTGGAGAAGACAAGCCCACTTATATAAGGATTTTTGGTAGCCTTACAAGACCCCATGTCCTTCCTCTGTATGTGCCCGATAATCTATTAGCTCGGGAATTGACCTACCAGATAACAACAGAAGGGGCATCGAAAACTCTTAGAAATTCTAAGAAGCAGGTATGGCCTACATTTCCTTTGAAATGTGATGTTTACACTCTCCATGATTATAAACACGCAAAAAAGGAGGCAAAAAAATTACAAATGCTCAATCTTGCAAACATATCCAACAAACAATATGATCCTATAAAAGTTTCTTATAATGTTCTTGAACAAGCCAAACTTACAAGGTTTGATCATGAAAAAGTTGAATTTGATGACCTGTTTTCCTCAGCAGAATCATTATTTCAGGTAAAAATATTGGCCAGGATCAGGTATAAAGATGAGGGGCTGGAAGTGTTTAATAGGCTTAGTGAAGAGAGGTTGTAAACTCTGCCTCTGGACTTATTAGCTACCACTCCAACAATCCAGTCAAGCGAGCCTGAACAACAAACTGTTGACAAACCTCCTGCTATGGAAAAAATTCCCGAGAAAGGAAAAGAGATAGAACAGGAGAAAGAACAGGAAAAAGGCAGTGAACGCATGGATATAAATACTCAAATCGATTCCAAGCTCCTTAAAGAATGGCAACAGTTCGATTCCATTATAAGCAATCCTAAGAATTCACAGGGTTTTAGTACACCTCAAGTGACAATTGGTCACAAGACAGCAACGAGTACGGTTCCAACTGAAGGAACCAGCAGCCTACCCATAAGCAAAGATATAGAGATAATTCCTAAAGATCTATCAGATGAAATTGTTTTACAGATAGAAGAAATACCACCATTAGATGTCTTTTATAGTCCTAAGCATAGGGTTGTAGTAAAAAGACAAAGGAAAAAGAGAAGGCTTGATCAATCTTCCCTTTTACCTGTACAGACAGAGATGGCTAACGTGGTATGGAAAGAAGAATTCAATCCTTTCGAAGACCTCACAAAACTCTCTCAGTATGTCGGGGCCTACTTGGCAGCTACTATGGATAAAGTGTTAGAAGTGAGCAATTTACTAAAAGAAAAGGACCAAATAATTGTTTCATTGGAGGCACAGGTATCTGAAAGACAACAAATAATAGAACAATTAGAACAAGAGTTAGCAGCATAGCAGCAAGTAAACAACCAATTAAAAGATCAATTACTCAAGGAGAAACATAGGATAGACAAAGCGCAGTGCAGAAACAAAAGGAATTATCTACAACATTGGCCAAGCTGAAGACAATGAATGAACAAATGAGTAAAACAAAAGATGAGCAAATCAATCAATTATCACAACAAATAGAGAAGTTCAAGAGTTTTCCTCAACAAACAGAGTTCAGGTCCGAGGTTCTCTAGATCAATAAAGCATTGATTAAGCAGCTAAATTTACTATGTCATAATATTTCCCTTGATGATGTTGGGTTGTGCTATATATATATATATATATACAATATATATATATATTATACATATATATATATATAAATATATATATATATACATATATTATATATATATATACAATATATATAATATATAAGAATAATATTATTATATATATTAAAATATATATATATGTATATATATTATATATATATATATAAATATATACATATATATAATAATATAGTAATGTATTTCGTTGTGTTTGACCATTATATCCCATTTTAGCATGAGGCTCTATGTTTGGTATCTAGTTGTTAGTTTAGATTCATTATCTCCCCCTTGCGTTAGTATAGAGACTCATTTTTTCTCCCTAACTATCAGCTAGATAGTTAGATGTCACACAAATATAATATAATATATATATATAATTTATATATTATATATATAATATATATATATTTTTATGAAAAGAATTGATATTGTTTTCTTCGATATATGGCAACAATTGCTTTATGTGTTTATTTGTAAAAACCATTGGTTTTCTTATCTAACTATTTTAAATCATGTACTCACAAATAAGTTTCTATTGTTATTTTGATATTTATGCATATGAACAAAGTATTGTATAGAAATAGAGTTAACTTGTTAGGTCCCTATAATACTATTGTATCTCCCTCATTCTTATTGTTAGTATAGCTCCCTATTGTTATTATTGTTCCCTTACATTATTATTGTATGTAGCCTCTGATTATATTATAACCCCTTAGACTCTTTTATATACCAAGTAGGTATTATCATTTGTATCACCTAAGAATTGTTCGTTTATGTAATGTAAAGAAGGTTTCCCACTCAAAAAGGATAGGTTTTAAGTCGTTGATCTATATTTTATTCTATATTGTGAGTTGGTTGCATAACATTTGTTATCAAAGCTTTGGATTCTAGGGTTTCTCTACTTCAAAGAGGTCATCTTGGAGATTTTGCTATAGAGTTTTTTCTATGTGGCTATAGAAGCTAAAATTTTGATCACGTGGAGTAAAAATTCTGATGACTTTCATGTATAAAATTCATCTCTTTGTTGGGTTGTGTTATATTCTTTCCACGACTAACCTACGTAGTGAACCAGGGGGTTAGAGGGGGGGCAGAGCCCCCCCTTCGTTGCGCCGATTGCGCAGCGGGGGGGTCACAGGGGGGCTGGTAGCCCCCCCTGTCCGGGGGGTTTGAGGGGGGCAGGTAGCCCCCCTCTGCGGGGTTCAAGGCAGCGCCCGAGAAATTTTTTTTTGGACCCTATATTAGGTTGGGTGAACCTACCTATGGTTTTTCGGTCCATGGTTTTGGACGCGATGGTTTTTTTGGGTCCATGGTATTGGATGCTTCGGCATGTATTAATATGTATTGTAACATGAAAGAAATATAATGAAAAATCAAGATGGTAGTCTCAGTTTTGAGATCCAGTGGGAAATCTCTGTGTATATGTGTTTTATGTGTTATGCTCTCGCATTTTTATTTTTCCTGTGATTTAGAATTCGTATGCAGGTAATTTTCTGTACGGGGTTAAAACCTACACCATTGCCGTTAGTTTTCATTACCACCACTTCCCACCAGTTAAGTGTTGTGGTTGTGGCAAGCATTAGGCGAGGGAGCATAGGGCAGTACTATCGAGTGACCGATAAATAAGTGTGGTTTTCTAATTGTCATCTTGTTTTCAGGACTAGGGACGATGAAAAAAATACCACTATAGGAGCTACCTATAAGAGTGTGAATTGATAGTCGATAACCACTGAGTTACATGCAAATAGGATCAGTGCTCAAATGTGTGCTTGGAGAGGAGTATGGGGGAACTTGATCACGTAAAAGTGTTGACTTGATTAGGATGAGGTCAACTAAGCTTCAATGGAGACAACAAATTCTAAATTTGAAATTTAAATTTTTTCCTTTTGAAATGAGTATGAAGAACATGATTTACAACATTTTTCTTTTGACCTCAACATGAATAACGTGCTTGAAAATAAATATATAAACAAAAATTTACATTATGAAAATTGACCATAGGTACAAAATTCAACACTCTCTGTTAACTAGGGAGGCCTTTATAATGAGTTATGGTCTTGTTATCAAGTTTAAAGATTCTACAAGGTTCAATATTGAGATTAGAATTGTCATTAGTATCACAATCCCAAGTATCACAATCATAGATGTCAAACCGCTTGACCTATAAAAATCATGGCATCCACTTAGTACCTATTGTACAACATTAATATCATTTATTAACCATGATCTCGATGGTGCCTCAACCTCATGGTATCTAAAATAGTTCTCGTTCACCATCACACAAGTACTACACATAGTCCAGGTGAAACTCGAAATGTCTTCAACCCATGAAATATATCTAAGCATGATGCTAGGATAATATTTCTGACTCTAGAAAGAGATTTGAGTGGTCTCTACGGCTATCTCTAGCCAACAGGTCTAATATACATAGGGAGAATATCCTCTGTCAGACCATTTTCGTATAAAGGTCAAAGCGACAGAGGAGTTACAACCCTAGTGACATATGAAAATGTCTATCCACTGGGTCATTCTTCCTAATTCCATTCAATGTATTTGATATAGGGATAACATCCCTAATTCTAATTAGAGTACATGACGTACCAAGAATGTTTGTCCATGATGTTATCTAATCTATCAAACCATTCTCCCTAATTTTAGTCAATACTTGACACCTAGATAAAATTCCCGTCAAAATACATGACACAGGTAGATACCATTTACATGATGCAATCATCGCTCCCTCTCAACCAAAGAGGAATTCCCCATAAGCCCAAGCTTATCCAGGATGTACACAAACTTCCCTCTAGAATGAGGCTTCGTTAGCATTGTTTTGGCAAATTATAGACTTATAATTTGACAGTCATAAATCATCAAACAAGGCTACGTAATCATATGAGATGTTGCTCAAAATATATGAAGGCTAATAAATTAAGTGCTTTACTAATTAAACCATTCATACACACAGCTCTAATGTCTCTTTTCTACATCAACACTTGGCAATAAAGGCTATTGAGTGGATTTGATCATCCCTCTACAGCTCTTGATATTCCTGATGTTGATCAGAAAAGATAAAAGACCAAACAAACAGTCATAAAAATCAAGAGACTAAAATTTTATTAAATGATTAGAACAAATTCATAAACTAAAATTCATTCATTCAACCATTTCACATATGCTACTAAAGTTCATAAAACAGAAACAATAGCTGTGCAAATAACTTACCGATGGATAAAAATAATCAACAGAAATACAAATACTGTAACTAATGGATTTATGAGCAAAGGGGGCCCTCCCTTACTCACAACCCCTCTATTGTTAAATTAGTTTACACCATGAGATCAACAGAACATGTAACTTTCTATTAATCTGAAAAGGATTATATAGATGTAAAAATCTGATATGTTCCACCAACCAGCCCCCTTGCAAATGAAACATAATGAAATTTAACAAGTTCAAAGTCATATGTTTTCCTGAATTAGGAAAACTATTATGATGTAACTACTTTCTATCAATAAGTAAACAAAATGACGAAATAGCTTTGCTAAGTTTGATCCATGACTGAAAGCATGGATCAAACTAATTTCGTTACATTGCTTGGAGATTTTTCTAAGCATGGCCATCAAGAAGAGGACTCAATATCTAGGCGGTTTCAATGATGAATTCAATGCAGCCAATGGAACAACGTCCATGTAAGTCGATTTCGTCATAAAACCCATGTTCCCATTCTTCTTGAAACTAAGTGGAACATATCGAACCATCGATTTTGTTGCAGGAAATCTGGGCGGTTATAGGAAATTTGCATCTACAGGAAATCATGAAGTGTCGGCAGGAAATTGGAAACCGCGATTGTCTCCAAGAAATCACGGCATTGCTTCAAGTCATGACTAATCTACATAAGATTTTGATAAGACAAATTTGGTAATTCGATTAGAAAATCATTAACTTCAATAAATACTTAAGAACAAGGTAAAATAATACCTTTTAAGATAATTTTCATAATAGGAGTAGTTAGAAATAAAAAAGAGTTCAAATATGGGGGTGGCAAGGTCTTAGGAGGCTATCAAAAAGTGAGAAAAATGGGACTCATCATCTCCCCCACACCTAGCTTCTTGCAAGTCCCTTATGCAAGAAAAAATATTGCACCCTCAGAAGAAAAAAAATATTAGTTTGTGTCTTGCGCTGCAGCTCCTATAGCCAAGTGGTCTAATTGGGCTCTACTAGACTCGTCCTTAACCAGATTCTGATACTCCTGATTCTTTTTCTACAGGTGCTCAATTTGGGCATGTTTCTTGTTCATAATCTGAGCAACTTTTTGATGCCACTCATCATACTCCTTTTGTATGTGTAGGTTATTTTCCCTTAGGGTTTGATTCTCCTTTTGAAGGACCAGCTCAGAAAAGTATGTTCAAAAGTGGTTTCCTCCAATTTCTTTCTGGATAGTTTCTTCTTATAAGTTCCTTCTTCGACATGCTATCATTGGGAGGGCTGGGGAAAACTCAGTTCCTCTCCAACTATTTTATCTCTACTTTCCTCCAGTTCTGAATTCTGAAACGACACAGCCTCCACTTCTTCTCTATCGATAAATTTAGTCGATTCCACCTTCCCTTTTCTTTTGGACAGGTCTCGGGACCTCTTACTCTTTTTATCAGTTTTAATTAGCGATACCCCTTCCTCTGTATTCTCCTCTGTTGTCAGCTTCCCACCCTAGCTTCTTGTAAAGTGCTTGGTAGGGGTAGAAGGGCCCTTCAACTTGGACTTTTTCCCTACGATCTCTCCAGTCACCACCGATTTGTTTTTTATCAATGGACCATGGCTTTGGGGTTTCTTTTTCGTCATTTCTGTTGGCTCTTCCTCCTTAGGTTTCGACGTAATAAGGTCCCTCTCATCCTCTTCGAAGTAATTCTCTAACAAGAATTCTTCCCATGTTTTATTCTTCTTCCACAGAACTTCTGTCATGATGATTTCTATCAACCCATGGTGATAAAGGTTTTCCACTATGTGGGTTTCCCTTGCCTTAGTAGCAGTGGACATTTTTATCAGGGACACTCTTAGATAGTAGGGAAAATTAAAAGGCCTATCTCGGCAGTGGCCTAGAATACCCATATGAAATAAAAATGCTAGATGAAAGAAACCTTCACAAGTTATGTATTTATGTAGGAAAAACAATAGGTCTCGATACTTACTTCTAGGAAATCATGTGGGATTCCCTTGTTCCAATCAGGATTTGCATGTTCTTTCCATAGGAAGGGTGCAAAAATATCCTTGTTAAACCATTGATTCTTGAACCAACACTCTCTTTCCTATGGGATGCCGCTAGATTGAGCTACTAGCTCCTTTATCAACTTGAAATGAAAATTCCCCACTTGCTCTTTATCGCCATTTAGATTAAGATAAAATGTCTTTGTTACCTCCGAAATATGCCCACTAAATTTAAGAAATAGAGGCAGCCACACGACCTTCTCTAGTGTTGATTTACACCGGGGGTTGACTTCCAACAACGTAAGACCCCGAGGTTCAATTCTAACAGTATAACACATGTTTGAGATACCTAGTGATAGGAGAGGACAAAGTTGATTCAGCTCACAGAGATGCCTCTAAGGATTTAGCACAACAAAGACCTTGACAACAATAGTTTAACTTTGGAATTATTTAGGAAATATGGCAATTTAAAAAAATATAGGACATGATCATGATTGTCATCATGATTTGTCCCTGCAAGATAAATCTTGAAAAGATAGCCGAAGGACGTGTTAGAGTAATGACGGTCGGGAATGGAACTCAATTTATGACATAACGACTTGTTGGATACCTATACTGATAGGTTTCATATTTCATGATTGGCAAATTCAAATGCCAAATATGCTCTGCTCTGTTGGTACAAAGATCCCATATTTTCAAAGAAAAGGCAAGGTGTGTACATGCCTTCATATCTATTAAATTTTGATGGATGGTACAACAGTCTAATCTGGATCATGCCATGTTTCAATTTTTTGTTGTAGAATAGAGAAAGAAATCTGCCCAAACTGTTTAATCTTGGCAGATCAGTAGTTAGGCAGAGAAGCTAAGGTTCCCAACTGCTTAAACTGGGCCTTGGAAGAAATAAGGGTAGTGCTAGATAGGAAATCAAAGGAAAAAGCCAATGGAAAAGAAAAGGCACATAAAGGGTCTG
>APFE031691660.1:0-30723 GCA_000404065.3 Pinus taeda | reverse complement strand
GGACGTGAACAGAAAAAGAGACAGAGAGACTCCCCTTACTGCATCACCAACCCAAGGGGAGAAGAGGCAAAGGCTAAATCCTTTCTCTGAAGAGGAAATGCCAATGGGGCAGACTTCAGCTACGGGCCTGCCCAGCATGGAGGCCTCAGCCAGCTCCTTCCAACAAGAGCAAGATAGGGCAGCAGGAGGAGAAGTTAGCTCCTCAGGTCAAAGGAGGGAAGGCGAGAAAAGCATTAAGCAGCAATTTAAGGACATCAAAAGCAGAAATGAACCCTTAAGGCTGCAATTATATAATCACCTATTGAAAATGGCCCCCACAAACCAGCAAAGGCTCATGTTTGCATATGATGCACATGAAGGAAAAATGATAATGAGCCATTTTACACCAGCAGTGCAGCAACCACAGTCAGCTGCAGATTATATCTGGACCAACCTGGAGGTCCTGTCCAAAGACATCCACCCAATGGATCAAATAGAATTGCACAAACAAACGGGTGAGATGGTGTATGCCACATTGGCAGATAAAACCTTGGTGAATTATAGGCTGCAAAATAGCCTAAATAACACCACTGTACAACTTGAGCTGGAAAGGGCTTCCTCTTAAGCGAAAGACAATAGGATCAAAGCTCTAGAGGAAATCATAATAGAGCTTGGGCATGATCCTAAAGATGTCAAGACAGTACAAGAGATTCTGAAGCTGAGGGATGCTGATATGGCAGCATTGAGAAAAATGCTGAAGATCCCAGCAACTCTTCATCCTCAAACAGAAGAGATTGCCCAGCTCAGGTAAGATAAGGATGCAGCTGCTATGCTGATGACATTATATAAAGAGCTCATCCATACCCAACAGAAGTTGCAGGAATTAGAGGCTACCCTGCAGGAAGCATTACAGCAAAAGGAGGCAGGACAAACCTCACAACCTCCTCCAGAAACAATAAATCTTGAGGAAATCCCTCAAACCACTGCCCCTCTTGGCCAGCAGATACAACAGGCAGCACCTTCCACCTCAGCACCAACAACAGAGCAGGCTGAAAGCCTTGACATGCAAAAGCTGAGGAATGAAATTCAAGTCTTGGAGTCTCAGATGTCAGAGCTAAATCAAGCCAAGGATAGTCTGGCAAAAATAAATGAGAAATATGACAAGTCCAAGCAGAATGTGGATGAAAGAGAAAGGGAGGTAAAGGCTCTTAAGAAAAGAATAACTGAGCTAGAAAAAGAGATCACATTGGACAAAGTGACATCTGAACTTAAGAGGGTCCTGTGGGCCAATATTGGCCAGTCTATCACAGACCAATGGGAGTACATTGAAGCCATCCATGAGAAAATAATGCTCATTGGAAAAGCACACAGAGAGATCCAACGTGCAAGGGCATCTCTAGGCAATATGCCTGAGATTGCCACTAAAATGATAAATGTGCTAAATTACAGAACAAGCTCCCAGCTCATCAAAATGGGAATTGGCAACAGGATGAAGACCATTTCACTGATCAAAAGGGTCCTGAAATTAAGAAACCTGATTCAGACCCTGGAAAGAAGAACCCAAGATATGCAAGCAGATATCAACAAATTCCAGAACAGGTTTATGGCATTGCAAAATAGGGGTCTGCCTAGCCTGCTGGAGCCATCAAAAAAGTTGCTCTCACATGAAAAATATGCTAAGAGAGTGAACACCTTTGCTGGGAATCAAATTTCAGAGACAGCTAGTACATCAGGAGCAACAGGACCAGTAACAGGACAAACCCTTTTCAACAGGGTAGAAAGTTTATTTTTTATTATGAATGAAATCACACATTTGTTTGATGAGCCTCCCCATTTTTACAAGTACACAGAGGCAGATGAGACCATGGGGTCAATTTTGAGGCATCAATTAGCTACACAGGATGTATGGGATAATTTGATACAATTACTGTTAAATCAAAGTCAGTAATTATGTTATTATTTTTTGAAAAATATTCAAAGTTTTCATACACAGGAAGATAAAGACACATCAGCAGGTATGCAGAAAGAGGCTGAGCCAACTCAGCACAAGTATTCGGCCACCCCAGCAGCACTAGCAGTCACAGGTGACAGGGCCGAGAAGCTACAGGAGGACAGAGCTGCACAGACACGTCATTCAGCAGTTATAACAAAGCGCTCAATCGACTCCGTGAGCTCCAAAGGTCAAATTGTTCTAACAGGAGTTAAGAGCCTTTAATATTTCATTAAAGATTGTAATAACTTCTCATCTACTACTCCTGTATGAGTTAAAGTAGATATTTATCTCTCAGATGACTCAATACCTGAGATATTTTGTATGAGACTGCTATATATTCCCCCTCGCATTTGTTAGTAGGGGTTGGACATTGGGTGTAAAAGATTGCTCATATCTATTCTGCTCTTTCTTTTTACTGTAATTCTCAGAGAAGTAATACAAAGGATGATGGAATTTCCAAAGCTCTGTGTTGTTTGATGTTCTGCTGGTGGTTAGCTGAAAGTTGCAGGATTCCTGCGTATCTCTTGACACAATAAGTTTCTCTTGTAACTCTTTGTTATGTGTTTGTTATCTTTCATATCTCTTTAATGTTTCTTATGCTTAAACAGTTAATAGCAAGGAAAAATAATAGTTCCAGGATTTAATCACAGATTACGCTGAACGCAATCTAAGCTATAATTCTTAATTGCTACCCTTTCACACTATATCATCACAGTGGTTATTGTTTCAGGAATTCAAGTCTGCTCCTGAGGAATACATCCCTTTCTCACATCCCAGCTTAGTGAAAAATTCTTAATTTCTTTTCACTGGTTGTTTACACTCCATTATCACAATTTAAAGTTTGTTTCATGAAGTATCCAAAAGGCCCTGCAACTCCAGCTGCATCAAACTCAGGATTTCAAGAAAACAACAGCCACAGACTCCATTGCCAAATGGACTAATTTTACCTGCAGAACTGCACATTAAAAGTTTCAAAAAGACATCCTCCCAACCAAACATGAACCAAAACCTAAACTTCATAACTAGCCTAAAATTTCCAAAGAACAGAGACAAACCTCAAAGAGAGAGCCCTCTCTGATTACAGCTGGGCTAGAAGCTGCAATCCAAAGATTGGTTAGTGGTTACCCCGGTCGTATTCCCTTGGGAGTCATAGGGAACAACCTGGGTGTTAACACGGCTCATAGCCACCTTTTCCGCAACGATTACCATGACTTACATTCATGAAAAATTTGAGAATTAAAGTTTCATTACCTTTTACCTTAAGGATCCTCTCACTAATCGAACCTTTCTAAACTTACCTTTGATGGTCTCATATGTAGATGATGACTGATCTTGGTCTTGAAATGATAACCCACCTTGAATTCACATCATATGCACAATTTTATAGTTCATGGTCTCGATTAATAATAAAAATGGCTAGTAGTTTTTACATTCTATAGAATATTCTCTATCTCTTTTTTGTTCTTTAAGAAATCAGTGGTTTTGCTACAAGAAATAGAACCATGGGTGCTGAACTTCTCTAGGAAATCCTTCTGCGGGAAACTATTTCTTCCCCTTTTTGTACAGTTCCTTGCACATGAATGGAGATGCTGATGTCGAATGTGCAATGATGGCATTGGATTGCCAGCCATTAAGGTCACATTTCAACAAATGTAAGGCCCATCACCATTAATGAGAGTGAGGAACAAGGTACATCTGATGCATCCTATCAGGTGTGAATTTACAAGTTGTTGTCGAAGGCACAGTAGGATCAAATATTCAAGGAGATATAATGAATCCCCATTGTTGTTGGTGAGATAGCCTGTCATTAATGCATACAAGCTTCAAGGCATCCCAAGACTCTGATCTTGCACCTAGATAATTTTTTGATATCGATGGGCCTAGATTTTTGGAAGGAGGACTTTAAAAAATCCCACATCAGTCTAACACGAGAAAACCAAAAATTAACTGAAGAAATAATTTATTGAGAGGATCACAAATGATCTACTGACCTGTGATTTTAATGAGCCCAAGGGATTCCATGCTTGCAAGATTTCAATTTTAGAGAGTCTGAAATACTGAGAAAGAAGACTCCAAGGGGATCCTTTTTCGTAAATAGTCCATTGTGCCTGGAAAAAGGAATAAAATTGTACCCAATAGACATTTCTCTCATATTTTACTGAGCATGAGAAGGAAAAAAGTAAGCTATGTTTATTATGGTAGAAAATCATGAAGAGGTAGTGAAAGAATTGACTTCCTTCTCCACCATTTCCAGCTCCTTTCTCTTCACAATATCTTCCACAAATTCCTCCTTGGATTGGGGTATTTGATATAGCTTGAGCCTATTCCCATTCGCCAAGAAGGTAACATTTCCATCATCAATTATTTTAATCCAAATATATCCATTATAAAAAACTTTCTCAACTTCACAGGGACCCATCTAATGTGTGTTCAATTTCCCTTTAAAATTCTTAAATTTTGAATCAAACAACAATGCCCAGTCTCCCTCCTTGAGCTGCTTTTTCTTAATGTATATGTCGTTCCATTTAGGCTATTGATTTTGGATCAGATTAGTATGCTGAAAGCATCTTGCCTAATCTCATCCAACTCATTACGCTAGAGGATTCTCTGTTGTTGTGCCTCATCAAGGTATATACTGAAATCTATTTCCATCTTAAAATTCTTGATATGAAATTCAATTGGCAGTAACACTTGTTTTCGATACACTAATTTATATATAGAAATTCCAACGGTATTCCTCCATTAAATCTGATAGGCCCATAGTGCCTCAGGAAGTCGATAAGCCCAATCCTTCTTATTTAATTGCACCGTCTTAGTGAGGATTGTCTCCAAAACCTTATTTGTTGATTCCACCTACCTATTCGCCTGTGGATGGTAAGGGGTGGACGTATGATGAGTAATATGATATCTTTGTACAATCCCCTACATAATATTTGACACAAACTGAGTAATCTGATTAGTAACAATTTCCCGGGGTAACCCAAATCTTTCAAAAATTTCAAAAAAAAGAAAAAACAAACAAACAAACAAACAAAAACAAGACAAAACAAGACAAAACCAAACAAAAAAACAAAAATTAAAAATAAAATAAAATAGAATAAAAAATTCTACCACTGCTTTCTCCGTTGCTCTATGTAGTGTTATTTCTTCCACCCACTTCGTCACATAGTCAATACAAACCAAAGTATACTTCTTACCTTTGGACATAGGATTGATGGGACCTACAAAATTGAGAGCCCACTTCTCAAATGGTTCTATGAGAACTTGTGGTTGCAAAGGAATTTCATCTGATTGGAAAAGTCACACTATTCTGTGGCATCTATCACATTTACAGTCATACTCCTTTGCATATTTAAAAAGACTTGGCGAATATGACTCAGAGCAGAGGATCTTATAGGTTGTCCACTTATCTGCAAAATTTCCTCCATAAGGTTCATTGCAACAAGCTCTTAAGATATCATACACCTTGTCCTCACCCTGACACACCTACAAATAATCAAGTCAGGTCTGGTGCAAAAGTGGTCTCATTTTATCCAAGAGTAATTACCACTTTTCCTAATAATTATTTTCTTTTTACTAGATGAAAAGTAGGGGGTAACCTTCCTGCAACAAGGTAGCTGGACATATCTGCAAACAAAGGTGTTTTAACAAATATGGCAAAACAATTCTCATCGGGAAACTTATCATTAACAGGGACATCATCACCTACATGGTTGAGAATAAATAGGAAATCAACTAGTTGAATTTCTTTTCTGGGCATGTCCAATACCATGACATCAAATTCCTATAGCAACAAAAGCTACCTAGTAATCCTTCCATTAGTGACTCTCTTGTTCATGAGATATCGAATAGCAGAATGATTAGTATGTACAAAAACTTCATAACTAGTGATGTAATGTCTAAAATTATTAATAGCATAAAGTACAACAAGAAATTCTTTCTCAGTTATGGTGTAATTCCATTTTGTAGGAGTTAAATTTTTACTAACAAAATAAATAGCATGGGTTACAAGATTTTCCTTTTGGCCCAATACCACTCCTATAGCAGAATCAAAGGTATTAGTGGAAATATGAAACATAAATTTTAATCTAGACCTCTCAAGATAGGTGCTGAAGAAACCTTTTCCTTGAGTGTATCGAATGCATCTTGGCACTCATGAATCCAATGAAATTTAGACTCTTTGGTCAATAATTTAAACAAGGGAAAGGCTATCTTTGTGAAATTTCCAACAAACCTTCTATAGTAACCTGCATGTCTGAGCAAACTTCAAACTCCCTTTTGACTAGTTGGTGGAGACAATTTTCCAATTACTTCAATCTTAGCCAGATCAACTTTAATTCCTGCAGCAGAAACATAATGACCCAAAGCAGTACCTTTATTCATAATCATGAAAAAAATTCGTAACTCAACGAAATATTAGTTTCTCTACATCTCTGCAAAACTTTCTTTATATTATGTATAGCTTCTTCAAATGTATCACCCATCACTATAAAATTATCCATGTAAACCTCTACACAATCATGCAAAAGATCACAGAAAATACCAAGTATCACCCTTTGAAATGTGGTTGGTCCACTGCATAAACCTAATGGTAGTAACTTATATCCATAGGTTCCCCAGGGGCATGTGAATGTTGTCTTCTCCTAGTCCTCTAGAGCTATCCTAATCTGGTTATACCCACTGAATCCATCTAGGAAAGAAAAATACCTCTTCCCTACTAGAGTGTCCAACACTTGGTCTATAAGATGCAAAGGAAAGTGATATTTTAATGTAGCTTTATTTAGTTCCCTGTAATCCACACACACTTACCATTTACCATTTTTTTTAAGAACGATAACCAGTGGGGATACCCACTAGTTGTCTCAAATAGGATGAATGAACCCTACATTTAACAATTTTCGCAACTCATTTTTTACAATTTCTCTCGAAGTGGGGTTCATTCCCCTTTTTGGTTGTCTCACAGGATTGGCATTTCTCTCTATACATATATGATGAATTCATGTATCTAGTTTAACACCTATCATGCCTATTAATTCCGAATAAAATGTATCTGAAAAGTCTTTCAATGTCCAAATTAGTTGCTCCTCCTATACAGGAGTCAAGGCATAACTGATATTTAGGGTTTTTCCAAAATAAATTTCAATTACCTTGCGTCCACATTCAGTCATTGAATATGGAGGAAATGCAGATAAGAGGGTTGAATGTAACCCAATTGTTGTATCATATTTATAAGATTTCTGCAAGTTAGTAATGATATCTATATTTGGACTAAACTTCCCCTCTAAATGTTGAGAAAAACCAGGATTTGAAATATGAAAATTTATCATGTTTTCCTCTCAATTTTCGTTAAGGGTCATGGCTTGGGTTATTGTTAACACTAGGTGAATATTTCTTAATCATGTTCTTCACCACTCGAATAGGTATTTCTGAATTGAGGAGAGGTTTGGCAGGGGGTCTAGATTGATATGTTTAGTTTCAACCCCATGAGCAATGGTCATGTTTCGAGAGCTACACCCTATGTAGGCATCAGTAGTAGCCAACCAAGGTATCCCCAAGATCAAAGGATTCCCTCCCAAGTTGGTCTTAGGTTTAAGAACATGGAAATCTATACGGTATTCACGGGAATCCAATGAAATGAAAATGTCTTGTAATACGCCCTCTGGCTTTACCTGAGACCTATCTGCCAATTCTAACATGGTACGAGTAGGAAGTAAGTCAAAGGATCCTATGTGAGACAATGTTTCCATCATCCTCACATTAATGGCTGCACCTATATCAATTAGAGTGTTTCTTATTGGTACCCATTGATAAATGTGGCAACCATACCGATCCTAATGTCTGCATATTTCTGAGTAACAAATCTGGTGGACATAAGACTTGCAATTTTTCCACCTACTTGAATTGTAGAAGTTTCCTTCCTCTGTCTCCTTGGTTTCTTAGTACATATCCCCTTCACTAGTTTGGCATAAATATGGATATCCTTACTTTCTTGTAGTAATAGCATCTTAATTCATACATTTCTCATTTCACACACTAGATCAAATTCAGGCTGTTTTATTTTCACCTCTAACCTCTCGGGAAAAGGGGGCTGGACAATATGCGACGAGGAAGCTTCTTGTCACATTAAAATGATTTTTTCATCTAGTTCTAGTGTGATTTCTACTTCAGGTGTTTCCAGAATGTCTTCCTCTATAATCTCTTCAATGTTTCTAGGCTGAGTCACCACTTTTCCTAATTTTAGTTTAATTCCACAGCGACACAGGAAATTCCTATAGCACAGGAACATAAATTTCCTACAGAGGTTGTGGTGTAATATAATAGGTAGGAAGAGTGGGATAGTTGGCCACTCCAATATTATGAGTAGATTGGATGAGTTTAGTCTTGGGATTGGGTATCGGTTGGGCAAGAAATTGTGTAGGTCGTGGTTGATTTGGTGGGGAAGGCAATTGAAGTTGTTGTTGTTATGGCTAACACATTTGTTGTGGCATGGGTTGTGGTGGATAAAAAAATTGAGGTGATTAATTTAATGTGGTAGAATAAGGAAAACTCCCCTGCCACGATTGTTGTGGAGGTGAGGGCTACCAGGGCATTGGAATGTTCCACATCTGATTTTGAGCATAAGGAAATTGAGAATATTGTTGTGAAATACCTGTAGGACATGACTGCCATGGTTTTTGAGGTGCCATTGCATAGAGTGCACTGACAACTTCCTAATATGCTAGATATGTTGCTTTAATATCTAGAAGAGAAGGACAATGATCAGTAGAATGATTAGCTTCCCAAATTCGGCATACCTATATACTATCTGCAAGACATTCCCCCGATGGATGTTTCTTCCTACAATTGGAGTAGAATATAGCCAAGGCTTTCTCCACTTCCTCATGCTTCTTCTTAGCCTGTAAAACATCTAATTGTGAAGACAAAGTCCTAAGATTGTTAGTTTTAAAATTTTCAAATAAGTTTCCCATGTCAACTCTGGTTACCCCAGCTCCTGCAACTTATTTAGTGAATCTAGAAGAGGTATCTAGTGATCCTTTACCAACCTTATAGATGCCCCTTGAATATCATTGATACAACTCAAACACATCCCCGCAACTCAATTTTGATACATCACCTTCTCCCTTCAAGTTTAGAACCTCGAGATATTTTGGTCTTATGGCTCTTAGTAAGATTGTTCTCAGTGTTTCCTTGCTCAATTGGTTCATCTTGGATATTTGCAAATTATACTGGAATCTTTCCAAGAAGTCTTCCAGGATTTCTTCCTCCTTTTGGCTCATGCCAAATATTTCTTACCTAATGTCGCTATTCTTACAATAATCCTGGTAATTTTTCAAGAACACCTTGTTCATGTCATCCCATGTTGAAATGGAATTCACAGTTATTCCCATGAACCATATGAGAGTTTCATCCTTTAATGTGGTAAGAAAAAATTGCAACTTTTGAGCATTTGAAGAGTAATCACATCTCCTGCACAATACATCAAACTCGAATAAGAAAGCATCTCGATCTTCACCAGAGGTACCACGAAAATTAGGCAAAGTAGAGGGAGGAATGTTTTTCATTTGACAGGTCCCAATAGAATATTTGATAGGAAATTCGAATCTAAATGGTTCCCCTTCCTTCTCATGATAGTCCCTAGATTTAGTACTGTTACTCTCTCAATGATCCATATTAAACCAAAAATAAGTGGGACCCTGGTAAACTACAAATACGCAAGTATAGGAAATCAAGGAGTTTCTGCAGGAAATTGGCGACTATGGTTGTCTACAGGAAATCACAAAGCTACTTCGAATCATGACTAATTTGCATAATATTTCGATCAATCAAACTTCATGATTCGATTAGGAAATGATTAACTTCAATAAATACTTAAGAATAAGGTAAAATAATTCTTTTTAAGATAATTTTCATATCATGAGCACATAGCACCCTTTTGGTCAAGATTTTAGGTAATATAGGTGAAATAAGAGTAGTTAGAAATCAAAAAGAGTTCAAAAATGGGGATGGCAAGGTCTTCGGAGGCTATAAAAACGTGAACAAAATGGGACACAAAAAGCGTATCGTCTAGCAGCTTATTAGTGGTGTTATATTCGAGTTTCATTTCCTCTTTCATCACAATTTCTATCATGACATAATCCTACATGTAGCCTCTAAATCCATACTTTTTCTCAACTTTTGAATCCAACTATAATATACACGAAACTTGCCATATAGGGTGACTTACTCATTCAATAAATTATAATCAAACCCAAAATGAGGCAATAAACTCAAATTGAACCTTGTAATATTTGCAACTTCACGAGATCCATTATGAAAGATGCTTTCGAGTCACCTTGACTAAGTACTCCCTCTTACACTAACAGACAATCATCTGGGAATCTAAGGTCAACTTTTTGTGAGGTCATAACAGGGATTTTTTATTTCTCCCTCCATAGTTTCTCCTTGTGACATGTGGGTTTTTTATCTTTCGTTAAAGGTAAATCATTTAGGATCATGAACTGAGGAAAATGACTTGACATGGTCCTCTTTCTCTTTCTAGGAGAACCTTCTCAAATCTTGTTTCCATGCTGCGATTTGTTGCCTGCTAGATCATTACTCCTCTTTTGGCACAATTAGAGCATACTTTAAACAACCCACTCCCTCTAATCTTGGGTCTTATCTGGTATAATATGATATATCCTTCAAGTAGAAATTCTAGAAAATCATCTTGCTTTTCTCCATTCTTCCACTTCTTCCATTTGTTAGGAAGTTCTTGTCATTGACCTGCAATCCTCACTAGGAAGTAATGGAAGAACAATTACAACCAAGTAAATGATATAAATACTAATAGAATAATAAAGACAATAATAATAGTAATAATCATAGATGAGAGATATAGAATACTTATCTTTTGAGAATTATAGGAGAATGTCAAATACCTCTTAATCTTGGCCTTCTTATGAGGCATTCTTAGAAATGTGTGTTGATTGAATATTGTGTGTGGTTATTCATTACTATAACGCAAGGGATGCTGTAATATGCAACCCTTTCATTCCACCATTAAGTAGCATACAATGTGTAACAATAATTTGATGAGTGGCATGATATAACATAATGGTCCTGGTCTTACGTTTTACTCCTAATACACATTATTTCTCCTTCAAATGTTGGTTGGGGAACAACAACCAAGGACAATACCTTACCATATTTCTATGTTACATCAACAAAATATGTTCATCTATCCACCATCCCTAGCCATTTACATGTTGAGGAAATCAACCTTCATTTGGTTCAATAGGTTAAAGTTGTTCCCCATATTTGAAACTTTTTGAAAAATATTTTAGAGGACACTGTACATATGTTTAATGGTTTCTTGGTTGTATAGTTTCCTCTAAAACCTTCTTCCAAAAGGTTAAAATAAGGGATCATCTTTAACCTATGGAACAAAATGAACGAACACTGATTTCCTCAACTAGTCAATGGCTAGGGATGGTGGGCCGATGCACATATTTTGTTGATGCAACATAAAAAGATGGTAAGGTAGTCTTCTTGGTTGTTGGTGCATAGCCAACATTTGAAGGGAAAATAATGTGTGCTAGGAGTAAAATGCAAGACCATGAACACTATGTCATATCATGCCACTCATCAAATTTTTTTACACATTGTATGCTACTTAATGGTGTAACAAAATGGTTGCATATTACAACACGCCTCGCATTATGGTAATGAAAAACCACACACAATATTCAGTCAGCATGTACATTTAGGACAATGTAATATTCCCTTTTCTTCATATGGTCAAAATGGACAGAATATACCCATGGTATTTTCCCATGGGATTTGACCATTGTATTTACCATGGTATTTTTCCATGGGACATTCCCATGGTATTTTTGTTTGTTTTTTGAGGGAAAATAATAAAATAAGGTTTCGAGAGAGTCCATCAAGCTAATTAAAGGGGATAGGAGCTAGCCATTTGGATTATCTGGGCAAAATCTAACTGACAAGGGTTCATTTACTGTCAGTAGCTAGGTAAACTCGAAATGGAAAGGGACTGCATCAAATTCACTAGTTAAACTCTAAATGGCAAGGGTTAGGGTTCATCGACTAAAACCTATGACATTTAGCTACAATTTATCACTACTGGTGACGTGGAGCTTGCACTGTTCGTGGCATCCTCCCAATAAAATCATTTTGTTTTCCTCGCTTGTCCGAAATTTCTTATAAACAATACCTTATATTACATATATTATTATATGACATATTAAACCCTTCATTCCCCCATTATAACCCCAATATATTATTTTTTATTTTTTCCAATTTTAATTTCCTAATATGAAGGCATGTGATATAATAAGGGATGATATCAAATTAGATTTCTCCCCTATTTTTTCCTATCATAATTTCATACAATTTCCAATACGTCTTATCATAATTTTGAACAATAACTACAATTTCACATAACATTTATGTTAATTAATCAAAACTTGTCAAAAATATAACCTTGTTTATATGAAAATTGTGTAATGTTGGTCTTTCTTATAGGGTTTTGGATATTGGAATATCTAGGGTATGTATAACTTAACAAGGGATTGAATAAGAAAGCAATAGGGTTTGTACACAAAACCATAGGATTGATTGCTTCCACTAAAATATGAAATCCTATTCCATGCAAGGAAGGTATGACATCATGCTGATATTGAAGACAAGAACAACGAAGTTGAAAGATGAATGCAAGAAGGCTAAGATTAACAGAGAGATGACATTCTCTTATAATTCTCAAAAGATAAGTATTATATATATTTCATATATGATTATTACTATTGTTAGTGTCCTTATTATTCTATTAGTGTTGATATCCTTTCCTTGGTTGTAATCATTCTTCCATTACCTCTTAGTGAATATTTTAGGTCGACAACAAGAACTACTTAGCAAATGGAAGAAGTCGAAGAATGAAGTAAAGAAAGAGGATTTTCTAGCATTTCTACTTGAAGGATATTGTACCAAATAAGGTGTAAGTTTAGAGGGAGTGGGTTGTTTGAAGTATGCTTTAATTTTTCCAAAGGAGAAGTCAACATCTAGCATGTAGAATATGGTGATATTGAAGCAAGATTTGAGAAGGTTCTCCTAGAAAGAGAAAGAGGATCATGTTGAGTTATTTTCCTCAGTTGATGGTCCTATATGATTTATATCAATAAAAATGATGAAGGACCCACTTGTCATAGGGAGAAACTGTGGGGGGATCAATAAAAAATCTGTGTTATGACCTCATAGAGAGTTGTTCTTAGATTCCCAAATGGTCGGCTATCAGTGTAAGAGGGAGTACTGAGTCAAGGTGACTCAAAATCATCTTTCATAATGGATCTTGTGAAGTTGCAAATATTACAAGGTTTAGTTTGAGTTTATTGCCTCATTTTGGGTTTCATTATAATTTCTTGAATGAATAACTCACCTTATATGGAAAGGGTTGAGTATATTACAATTGGATTCACAAGTTGAGAAGAATTATGGCTTCATAGGCTACATGTAGGCTTGTGTCATGATAAACATGGTGATCAAAAGGGAAATGAAGCTCGAATATAACTCCACTTATGATCAGATAGAAGATATACTGATGAAGCCTCTTTCTAGAGGGAAGTTTGTGTACATTTGAGACAAGCTTGGGATTGTGGAGAATGCCTATTTGGTTGATAGGGTTTGGTGATTCCATCATGTAAATGGTTTCTCCCCGTATCATGTATTTTGACCTGAATTAGGGAGTCTCACATAGACAATGTGCAGTACTCGTGTGATGGTGAACAAGAACTAGCTTAAATACCACGAGGTCGAGGCACCGCCCAAATAATGGTGAATAGTTTACATTGATTTTGTACCATAGTGTTGATGGTGTTGGACTAGCCAACATGTCATGGGATCTCCTCGATGAAGTCTCAATTAGACCTCATATCGTTTGGTGTATGATTCCTAGCAGTGAGTCATACAATATTGTCTTGACCACAGTTTTGCACAGAGGCAAGTAAGATGTCCCTATTGGTAGCAAGGGTGTGACAACTGTGATGAGTCAAGGAAGGTGCATGAATGGTTCTAACACACGAAAAGTGGGGTGAGTGCGCCCCTCAGAAACCTATAATAGTACACAGCTTGGAAGGAAACACACGAGTGAAGATGCATCACAAGCTGGAAAGCAAGATAGTGAGAAATCCAAAGTGATGGTTAAACCAATCAATTCATTTTAGTAAGATTCATACATACTTATACAAAATAGTCCATAAATTCATGTGTAAGAAAACAAATACATATATAATTTAAAGTAAACAAGATAGTTGGAATATAATACAACATATGCATGAAACGTGCTGCTTTGTTATATTAAGAAGTGTAAGTTCCCTTCATACAATAAATCCATGTCCAACCACTAGCTCCGATAGCGGAATGTTACAACCACAACCGCCTGCTTCTCCAAGAGATATACTAGCTCTGTGCAGTGGATAAGCCAAGGCTTGTTACAATACTATCCAAAATTTCTCTATGATACTCTTATTGGAAGCTTGGCTAAGCAAAAGCCTACAGAATGAGTTGTGAGGAACTATATATAGCAAAGGGTTGTGTGGCCCTTGACATTCCCCTTTGTGACAATTCAAATACCCTCATGACTCTTCATCTACTCTATGACTGTTACATCCAACTATCAACACTTGAACTTACACTTGACAAGACATTACATACAATTTTCACATGTATTCATGTAAGACAAAATTGGCTTGAGAAAGCCATGCAAGATATCACTATGACTCGGAAAACTGTGAGAAGACCAACTCTCTGACATCCTCTTGGTGGTTGACAATAGTGAACTAATGCCAAGTTCAGTAGTCTGCGATGGTGTCCATGTACTCTAAGGTGACATCTTCCTGGAAATGAACTCTTATCTCCATAACATCCTAGTATTCTGCTCGATCTCTTTTGTCCAACTCATCTCATAGCATGAGCATCACTGTCTTGAGTGTAGCCAAACCAGCAACATACTTATGCATGGTGTCTACACTAATCACCAAGTTTGGGTTGGTGGCTATGTGCATCAACTCGTCAAAGTACAATTCAAGCTCTAGTCGGACATGTGCCTTTCTCTTTGCTTATGCGAGTGTCCCAATAGATGGGATTGCATGTGCGTGCACAACAACAATGATACTCCTGAGTACCCATGGATGGGATGCCTATAGACTAGTGATGACATGCGGGAGATCTTCATAGTTCTAGATCTTACTCCGGATGTGGGCTTTCAGCTCGACCGCTCTAGGCTTCATCATCTTAGGAAAGTGTAGCGGGGCTCCATTGTATCTCATTGTCCATGTTTACATGTTATCAACAACATGCATGTACGTTCGAAAATATACGTTCTCTCCTAGCACATCGATGTTGCTAATCATTAAGATGGACAACTGCCTTATGCATGGTACCAAACTTGGAATACAGTGTCTGCATGACTATGTCAAGTGACAATACTTCATCTAGTATTTCCTTCTTCAACCTTAGTCTGGAAGAAGTTGTAACCAATTCTCCTCCCTGCTTGGCCATCTATAGATCCTTAGCCATTCGCTCGTTTTCAGCTATCAGGAAGTAAACACTCAAGCTAGTGGATTCAACATCTGCTCTAATAGCATCAACCAATGATGTTGGATGTTTGCACACATAAGACGTGACCTCTTGTTCCTCAAAGTGCACAGGAGATGTGTGATCATCTGAAGTTGACAATCTGCGAGATTTCAAAACTCTATCTTGGGATTCCTTGAATGAGATGTTGTGTATCTCTCCCTTTGGATTGTCTCCAAAGATTTCAGTGTCTCCTTGGTCGCTTGGGACTTCCTCCTCTTCTGGATGCCGTGAAGTTGGCGGGTCGACCTCTTGTTGATGAGGCATGATGTGGATATCTTTATCTAATTGTTGTTGCTCCATATCTGTATCCATATTCTCAAGTGCTTGTCCAATCTCTTGATAAAAGTTCTGCTCTTGCAATTGTTCACCCTATGTGCCTGATGCCAGTTGTTCGGATGATCAACTACCTGTATCGGTGCAATTTAATCTATGTATACATCTTGCACCCCCTACTGTAACCATTTTAGTTGCACTTCCTTCTCTTGTCTGCGTAGCTCCTGGCCCTTCCAGATTTTCTCCTTTAACTCATGCAACTGCTTCTATGTTTCCTCCATTCTCCATTTTCCTCTCTGCCTTTGTACATTCCTCTTATTGTTTTGTTGCCTCTTCACCTCTATTTCCAAATATGGTTTCTGCACAAGTGGGTTTTCTTAGAACTTGTAGCTTTGTTCGTATTCCATCCCGTCGATAATCTTCCTCCTGCTCGTGTCATGCACTGGCATGTTTACCTCTAATGCTGCTTCAGCTAGTGCTCTCTGGGATGGTGCTTCACGTTGATTCGCTAACCATTCCACAACAACGCTGACCAGTTCATTGGGTGTGTATAAAATCTGACACTATCTCCAAGGGTGTTCCTCCACCGAATGACTTGCCCCGTGGATCCAAGTAAATTGTACTCTCGTGTAGTGGTCTTTAACATGACAATGCGGGTCATATAGATTGTAACTTCAGGTGTTGAATAGATATTTATTCATCTCCTCTGCTTTGACATCCACATGCTTGAAATTTTGTATCTTGTATAACCCGATCAACAATGGAAGAGCACTGCAAGGTGCCTTCTTCTTCTGATGCAGCCTAGTTGACAATCCTGCCGACATCTAATATGATACTTCCTTCATGATGATTTTTTCGAAGGAAAACTTTGGTAGAACATGTGGAGGCTTCTCCACACTATACATCCATATGAAGGTGCCAAATAGTGAGGTATACCAATATGTTATATCAAACAGTGCCTCCATTGTTGCCTTCGAAATGCATGGTGGATCATGTTCAAATATACTCTTGTAAACCTTAGTGACAAAATGATCAGATAGCTGTGTGATAACTCCTTTCAAGCTACATTTAGACAACATCTTACAGTAAGTGTTCACAGAGGTCTTCGCCGATGTCCTTTCCCACTTCAATCCTTGGAACTCCTTATGGGCATAGATTTAATCTAAGATGTAAGAAAACATGTACATTTTTTCTTCCATACCTTTGGGCGACTGTCGAGCTCGTTCTACCTATTCATTCAGTTGGTGAGCCAACATGTCAGACCAGTTGTATGCTTTTCCTTCTCTAGCCAGTTGGTCCAATGCGATCACCCAACTTTGCGGGAATGTTTCCATGTTCTCTTGGCTATACAAGCGACATGCAAATATGACCAAGTATTGATATGCCTTCCACAATATCTTTGTCTTGTAGACCTAGTTGGGTGTCATCCTGACTTTTTCAAGCTCCTTCACCCATTTCTTTAAGATATCTCTGGAGTTGGCATTGTGGTTGGGTATGGTGAAGGGTGTCTCCATGGTGATCACTCACTTCAACATATGATACATTTGTTCATAATCCTGTGCCCTGAAGGTTGCAATCTCCGTCCCACTGACACTTCTCAAAGTCATCATCTCGGGGTCAATGTGTGAGACAATCCAATGTATCATGTCCCTACATGGGAGCATGGGACGCCTGCATGCAATCTGGTACAAGCCCGACTTGTGGATGTTTACATAAACCTGGCGGTCTTCGAGATCTTCCCCAAATGTTCCTACAAATGCATCATTGAACTCTTTCCATTTCATTGTGATGTGCTTGTCTACAATTAGCTTGGTGTCTTCATAGATCGGCATACTTGTAGACACTCACTAAACTGATACTCTAGTTACACTTCCAGCAGCGTCCTTTAATCTTGCTCCTTTGGAGGCTGTTGATTTGAACTACTGAGAGGTGGAGGAACACATGCTAGACAAGGAGAAATAGCGACATGCATGGCAAGTAATTTGTGAGCTAAAATGAAAGAAAACTTGGGGAAACACATGCAACATACCTAGGGATTAATTAGCAAGGATTGGAAATTTTTCTTGGGAGTTTTGAAGATTAGCTGCCAAAACTACGCAAAAGGTAGTCCGGGCTACTGGTAGGCTAGCTAGCTAATGGAATTACACAATGTGAAATCTAGACTGGCTTGCTGGCTGCTGGAATTACGCAATGTGCAATTTCAACTGGAAAGGGTTGCAGGCCCAGTGATTGCATTGCGCAATTTTCTAGGCAAGCAATGATTTTCTCTCATAATTGTGCAATGCAAGACTGGAGGATAGTCACTGGGTAGAAATGCACATTTTCTGAGAGGAAGGCAAAGCCTTCCCTCTTAGGATTGTGTAATGCTACCTTGGTGAGGTAGAGTCTAAGCCAAGCCTCCCCAGACCCGGTGATGGGAAACTAAAAGAAAATGTGAAAGTGAATGCATGGAGATAATGAGTGTAAGTAGGAGTGAATGATAGTTCATGCATGTAGTGAATGAAATATTCAAGAAATGAAACAAAATGCATGTGTGTGAAGCGAGTTGTT
Source organism: Pinus taeda (assembly GCA_000404065.3). Lineage (NCBI taxonomy): Eukaryota > Viridiplantae > Streptophyta > Pinopsida > Pinales > Pinaceae > Pinus > Pinus taeda. The sequence continues at coordinate 12,299 of APFE031691660.1, read as the reverse complement.
GAATCAGCGAGCTTTCGTGCAAAACAATGTCATCCATGCGACAATAGTGAGATCCTAATGCAAACTGAAATGGTGCTATCACAATCTAATATGCATAAAAATGACAAAAAGTGTTCACAAAAATCAAGCAAACAACACTGACACAAGCCAAAACACAAAAAGTGACAGAAATGTTGCAAAAGACAAGTTAAGAGGACTTACTCGTAAATAGCTAAGCTAGATGTGTCGAAGACTCTTGGATTTGTTGTGAGATGTCAGAGCTCTAATATCAATGTGAATATGTGAGTTGTGAAGCATCGAATAAATAAGTTTGAGGCTCATACACGCATGCCAAAAATCTAGGAAAAAGAAACTCTTGAAGGAAAGATTCTAAAACAATCTTTCCATGTAACCTCCAGCTGCTAAAAATAGATCCCTAAAATTTAGGGATGCTTTTTGCATGTTGCTCTTTGCTACTTCAGGGAAAAGTAGACCATGCATGCAAGTGAATTTTTCTTGGTCCCGGGTGGAACTGGTATACCCAATGGCACATGCATCATGCTACTTGACTGAGGGGAAAATTTGTGCATTTCTGGGAGGGAGTTGGGCTACTTGCCCAGAAGGATTACGCAATTTTTGGGTTGAGCAGCTAACTACTACCCAGAATTGTGCAATTTCTGGGTTGAGTAGCCTTGCTCGGACAGATTGCGCATTTTTCCCAGTGAAGGTTGACACGCAGAATTGTGCAATTCTCAAGCCGAGTAGGCTTCTAGACAGGATTGCGTATTTTCTAGAGGGAAAGTTGGTTCGCCTCTAGAATTGCGCAAATTCTTGAGGGAGATTCTCATCCTATAGCTAGACCAAGTCCAAAGAAACCACCTGTGATGGGGATGTAACAATCTATCATGCACAGGCTTGCAATCTATTAGAAAGCCACTATATCTTGTGTACTTCACTGTGCAAGACATGCTGCCGAGGATGGTTTGTAGGGAGGCTGCAAAACAAAGCTAAGGCAAAATTTTGGAGGGTGGTTATAGCCTCTACAACACTTGGCGACACAATGGTAGAACTCCAACTCTATGAATGGATCTTGTTGGTGAAAATAAAGTCTAACGCCTACGGAAGTATTTGTCAGTTCTCAGTTCGTCTTGGTTTCCACACTTGCTTGATTATAAGATGTAGCATCTGCCAAGCTCTTGGTTGGTTGACACACATTCCAAACCAAGACAACACAGTCATTTATATTTGGATTGAGGGGTATATTGGTTCAAAAGTAATATAGTTTTCAAAGACTTAGTTTCAGCTCTAGTGTTAGTCCACTGCTAGGAGGCCTAAACAGTACCCCAACAGAGTCACGTAGGAACACAAGCATCATTGCACTGCCAGCAAGCCTAGTTAGTACCTTGGCTGAGCTACTTGCATCACCTCTCTGTGCAAGAAGCCTTTCTCTTCTTTCACCTTATTCATTTTTCATTTTTTTCATTTTTCATAATTGTGCATAGCACTTATTCATTTCAAAGGCAGAAGCGGATCCTGAATTATTAAGAGTAGAAGAGGTTATTCCTTTAGAGAAGTAGTTTATTATATACCTTTGACGGGCCTGTTAAGTTTTTCCTCCTCACATTACTCTACTTGACCAAGCTACCAAAGGTTAACCCAAATGTTTAACACTTAGGTTGTCCCTAAGCTCCTGAAAGGGATACGGCCGAGGTAACCACAAACCAATCTTTGGATTATAAGTTCTAGCCCACCTGCAATCAGAGAGGGCTCTCTCTTAATGATTTTAGCTTTGTTTATGATGATTTTAGGCTAGTTATTGGGTTCAAGGGGTTTTGTTTATGTTTGGGTGGAAGGAGGATGCATTCAAGTAGAGAGGCAATGCATAGTGTGACAAGTTTCAAACCATTGGGCATGGATTCATGGAGTAAGACTGCTGGCGAATTTTCTTGGTCACAAGAGGAAAAAGGGGCAAGGTAGCTGCTCATGAAACAATACTCGAGCTAAAAAATGAAGATGGATTGAAAGCTAAGAAATGAGAGGCAACAAAGAATCTCTCAATCAGGTTAGCAGAGGGAAGATGAATGAGCCCTACCTAGGAGCAGCTAAGAATTCCCAGATAATAGTTATTCATATGTGAAATAGAGCAAACATGAGCCATAAGGAATCCATATTTATGCCTAAATCAAGAGGAAAACATTAAGAAGCCACGGAAACTGAGCATAGAGTGCAGGTAAGCAAATTCTAAACCAAACTTTTGTTCTGTAACTTGAGCATATGTGAAATTGAAAGAACAGAGGTAAGGAACGCTTATTGATTCAGAAAGCAGCACAAGATTTCCCACATTCACTCTTCAAAGACATTAACAATACATCAAACAATCCATTCTCCAAGCTTTCAGCAATCTTTGATTAAGTAGAACCTAACAGATACATTGCGAGTCTCTCTTCGAGTGCATTAACCAACCCACCAACCCCTTTTCTCAATACAGAGGGTCATATAAATAGAGAAAATATCTAAGAAATATCTCCAAAATAGATCTCAGGGAAGATCTATGGCAATAACTCTGATTTAGCTACTTTCTACTGAACAAAAATGCAACAAAATATCTATCTAACAGCTGTGCTAGGGTAGCAGGCATCAAAACTGAGTTAATATGGTCCTTTGAGCAATGCGCTGGCTAGCTCTATAATAACTGTGCCTTGGGACTTGCAGCGTTGCCCTCATATGGCTTTTACTGCATTAAACTATCTTGGTGAGCCTTAAATGGCTCTTTAACTACTTATTGACTTTGAGCGATCTCTTTTAATGCCATCTGCTCTGAAAATAATGACTTCCGCTGACACTGATGACTGATACACTTTGCCACAACACTGATACTCTTTGACATGAAATTTGGCTTCATCTCCTCTCATACTCTTTGACTGGTCAATTCGCTCCTTTCTGCTTCTTTCGGGCAAAAATAACTGCTGCAGACCTGCGCTGGAGTGAGGCTTTCCATTTTGGCCATTTTTTCTTAGCGATGCGCGATTAGTGCTTCGAAAACTACCCTTGATTTTCATTCCGGGCTTCCTAAGCAGTGATTTCGCACTTTGCGCCCTTTTTTGGTGGGTGACGTCAGTGGTGGGACCCAGTATGGCGGATGACGTCAGCGGCGTGATGTGGCAGGGTGACATGGCAAGAAAACCGCCCATCTCCTGGACGCTAACCATCGACAGGTTCAGAGGGGAAAAGACCCGCCCACCGTAGATCTAGGGCACGGGCAATCGGACGGATGGCAGAACTGAGAAGGCGGCGGAAGAATAAGGGACGGGGCATATATATATATGGCATGGATTCATATGAAATGCCGATCGCCAATATGCGATTGGCAACAGACCATCGGCGATGAACCATATTAGCAGCACACATATATGTTTGTTTTATCATAGCGATATGCCGATCGGCGAAATCACTGTTGGCCCAAACCAATTGGGGGCACACTTAGGCACTGTTTTGATACATGACCCCCCTCTCGACTACGATATCGCATCGAAGGGGGTCCAATAGAACCCTTTTGCAGTTGGAGCAAGGCCCAAGGTAAGTGATGTGGGATTTTATGATCAGAAGCAGAATTTTTGATGTTTGAAGGGATTTCAAGGCATGGGAAGGGGTCCGATATCCCAAAAAAAGAAGAAGGGATTTTTCATGCCTTGGAAGGATTCCAAAGGCACTTGGGAGGATTTTTATGTGCTTTGAGAGGGGTTTAATGGCCCAAAAAGGGGTTTATGCCTTTGAAAAGGCAAAACAAGGCCCAAAGATGGATTTTATACATTTGGAGGGGGATTTTATGCTTTGTGAAGGAGTCAAAAAGAATTAGAGGAAGGATTTACGGAGTGATGAAGGGTTTTGCGCATCAGAAGGAGTCCGAAATGCAGGAGAAGATGGTTTGAGGGGAAAATGAGGGTTCTTGCTGAGTTTCATATAAACTTAGCGATTCCCAAGTGTACTTATGGTTATATTTCAACTAGGGGGAGGGGATAAGTATATAGGGGAGTTATTAACATAGTTTTAGTAGGGGAAGGGGAGATAGATAGGGAGTTACATAGTAGAGTTAGCAGTCAACTTGAAAATGATGAGAAAAAAGCGCTAAGTATGTAAATCTTAGGCTATCAAGGAGAAGTAAGAGTTGTAGAGGAAGTATGGACTTTCCTTAAGTAAAACAGATCTTTACCAAGGAAACTGATATGAAGAATGATGAATCTGAGAGCTATCAAGCAGATCTTGACCTCTTTAGGGGAAGTTAGTGAGTGATTTGGGGAAGAGGAAGAAGGGGGGAGTTAGACATGCCTCGCTTGAAGCCCTTTTAAATGGAAAACTGCCTCAAACTTGTGATCTGAATAGATATGACACTTTGAAAACATGAAATGGATCACATAGCTTGATTTCTGCAACCACAAAACTACTTACCCAGCCTATTTACCTAGCATTTTTTCTTCTTTTGGTTTGGGTGCACTTGAACTAGCAAACCTAGCTTTTCAACTTTTTCTCTTTGTCCTCCTATCTACATCTACACTTATTTCATCCAAGGGCTCATATTAGGTTGTTGAGCACCCTTGCTTCTCTACCTATCTAAGAATCTGCCAAGATTAAGCTGTTTGGACAGATAATGATTCTCTATATTCTACAACAGGAAATTGAAACCTAGGGAGACCAAGATTAAGCTGTTTGGACCTCCCTTTAACTCAAAATTCTTCAAAAATGGAATAACTTCATCAAAATTGGAATACAGCAATGGCACTTATGCTAGCACACTCTCATGGCATCCTTCCTTGGCCTTTTTTAGCAAGTATGGATCATTGCAGTATGCATAGTACGACATATTTGGCATGTAAAAATGTCGATCATGAAAGATGAATAACCTGCTGCAGTAGGAGGCTAACACCAAAAATAACCAACTAGAGTAGGTGACACTAGTTAGTGTGCATGCATTATGTTTTCACCAAGGTTCACTTCAAATAGTACATATTTTCCATTAGTGAATCACGGACTGAAGATAACAAGTTCTTCATACATAGGTAGGACGACACATAACCAAGTAGTGATAGCTGTAAAATTCCTCTTCTGCTTTACGTAGCTTGTTGCAAGAGTCACACATGGTTTAATGCGTTACTAACCTACGAGTGCGAAAAAAAAAAACAAACATAAAACAAAGGAGAAGTAGAAGTGAATGCGAAAGAAAAGCAGGAAAGAAAACAAGCAAGTAGAAAAATAAACATGAGAATAAAGTAAGAAAAAAATAAAATCAAACACTAATCCTACTCTTAAGCTAACGGTGCATGGGCCTGATCACATGAAGTATTACTTCCAATGCAATCACCAACACATTGGTTGACCCATGTTGGTGAAAGCATGGTCTGTGAGCAACCCAGTTGTGCAAACCAGCAAACAAGAAAGATATAACAATGAAGACGAACACACTCCGTGTTTCAATGTGTCCACATAACATAAGTGAGTGCAAGTACATGACATACAATACATGGAATTGTCATGGTGTTGTGCGACACTATGTGAAATTGTTAAGCATACACATTCTCTTGACTGTGACATGCAAGCAAATGAAAGAAACAAATACAACTTGCGTCATGCACGTGTGCTTGCAATCTGAGATTCATCCAATGAATGAGTGATGGGATCGTGCAGTTCGAGTGGAGGAAGTATGATCTGTGTGAGAGTGATCTTCAATGCATACAGATGAGTGATGAGGAGGCTTGACTATTTCCACAATTTCCTCATCAGAAGTGAAACTAACCTCAAGACAGCGAGGGCCCGACATAACCAACAGCTCGGGCTAAAGTGCCTCAACAGTCGGGGGGGTTTCAACTTTGTCGACAAATAGATCATCATAAATAGGTGGATTCCAAAAATAAAGTACGATAAAATAATCATCATGATCAAATACGGGAGTAAATAGATCATGAAAGCTATATTCAGTAAAATCAATGATTTCGTCGACATCCTCATGATTTGATGAATCAAACAGAGGGGTAGATGAGAAGCGGGAAAATTCACCCTCTATGTTTTTGGAAAAGGCATATGAAAAGTCAAGTGGATTTTAAATGAATAACTTATCCTCTCCGATGTCGGATGATGGATTGACATCCATTGTGTCCTGTGAGTGATCAATAATGGGTGCATCCATAGATGGAGATATGCATGCAAAATCATGGATGGCAGGTTCACCAAAGAGGTCAAGGAAGAACGGGGGAGGCTCAGACAAAAGGGAGTCATCCTTCGCCGAGTTTTGATGCACAAGCTCCTAGTCCTACTCTTCATGAATGACATCGCATGTTGGTTGTGCAACACCAACTCCATCGATGGCTTGATCCTCATTCACAAGAAGTGTAGAGTCTAGAATGGAAGAACACAAGACAGTATCATTCAGAGCATCACCCAAGTACGAATATGGAGGTTGCGGTACAAAATGCATGTGAAAAATATATGGAATCACAACCAAATATGTGCGAAAATTAAGTGAAGTGATGTTGGGAAGATGCGACAATTGAACAAATGTGGGTGCCTATTCTCCGGCATCAATCTGTAGCGGTGGAGTTGTTTGATGAGGGGTTGGTGAAAAATCACTTATGATAATGACTGTGTCCATCTGTGATTGCGTTGCTCCATCACTGAAGTATGTTGACTGAGGCTTGGGCTCATATTTCCTTTTGGGATTGACAGACTTGATGAGACAGTACTCAAACCTGTCAATGAGATACTGGAATTTCATCTGGTTTATCAAAGCTTGAAACTACAAAACATGGAAGCACTACCAAAAATCATCAGGTGATTCATGTGGGGCCTTCCATTGTTGTAACAATTTTTTTTCAAGATGTTCTAGATCAAAATGATGGAAGGTATCTTCAATGAGATCACAAAAATTCTCAAGTGAGTGCACACTGTCAGCTAGTAGACTACAACACAATTGTCATGGGGATTCGCGAAGTGCGTGTGCAAGTAGCATACTGGACTATTCATAAGAACATCCATCTTCCTCTTCAAGCATGGCAAGGATGTCATGTATGAACATAGGCGAGGCCACTTCGCCTTCACCATCATACTTTAATTTGGACAAGAGATCAAAAAACTCCCTCGTGATGTGGAGATTTTCTTGATGTGAAAAAGATCGTGGAGGGATGAGTGTGCAAGACTCCATGTTAGAGGACACAGAGGACACAGCTTGTCATCTATCCCTCCTTCTAGCACCATAAATGTTGATGGTGTTGGACTTGCCAACATGTTAGGGGATCTGCTCGATAACAAGTCCAAGTAGACTTCAGACCATTTGGTGTAGGAGTCTCAATAGTGGGTCATATTGTATCGCCTTGACCGCGGTTTCACATAGAGGCAAGTAATATGTCCCTATTGGTAGACAGGGTCTGATAGCTGTGGCGAGTCAAGGAAGGTGCATGAACGGTTCTAACACACAGAAAGTGGAGTAAGTGCGCCCCTTGGAAACCTATAATAGTATACAGCTTGGAAGGGAACACACAGTTGAAGATGCATCAGAAGTTGGAAATTAAAGTGAGCAATCCAAAGTGATGATTAAACCAATCAACACATTTCAGTAAGATTCGTACATACTTATACAAAATATTCCATAAATGCATGTGTAAGCAAACAAATACATATATCATTTAGAGTAAACAATATTGTTGGAATACAATACGACATATGCATGAAATGTGTTGGCTCTGTTATATTAAGAAGTGTAAGTTCCAGTCATACAATACATCCATGTCCAAACATTAGCTCTAATAGCGAAACGTTACAGCCATAACCACCTGCTCCTCCAAGAGACATATTAGCTTAGCGTAGCGGAGAAGCCAAGGCTCATTACAATACTATCCAACATTTCTCTAAGATACTGCTATTGGAAGATTGGCTTACCAAAAGGCTATACAATGAGTTATGAGGGACTATATATAGCAAATAGCGGGGTGTCCATTGACATTCCACTTTGTGATAGTTCAACTACCTTGATGACTCTTCATCTACTCTATGACTCTTACATCCAACTATGTACCCATGTGAGAGAAAATTGGCTTGAGAAAGTCATGCAAGGCATCACTATGACTCAGACAACTCTGATAAGACCAATTGTTCGACATCCTCATGGTGGTCGACATTAGCGAACTGATGCCAATCTCAGTAGTCTGTGATGGTGTCCATGTACTATGAGATGACATCTTTATGGAAACGAACCCTTGCCTCCATAGAATCTGGGTATACTACTCGATCTCCTCTATTCAACTCGTCTGATAGCATGTGCATCATTGTCTTGAGTGTGGCCAGACTAGAAACATACTTGTGCATGGTGTCTGCACTGATCACCAAGTCTGGGTTGGGGCTATGTGCATCATCTTATCAAATTACGAGTCAAGCTCTAGTCGAACATGTGCTTTCGTCTTCACCTGGGTGACTGTCCCAATAGATGGGATTGCATGTGCGCTCACAACAACATCCATACTCCTAAATACTCATGCATGGGAAGCCTGTAGACTAGTGATGAGCCGTGGAAGATCTTCATAGTTACGGATCTAACTCCACATATGGGCCTTTAGCTCAACTGCTCTGGGCTTCATCATCTTAGGCAAGTGTAGCGGAGCTCTCTTGTATCTCATTGTCCATGTTTGAATGTTATCAACAACAACATGCATGTTCGACAAGATACATGCTCTCCTAGCACATCGCTATTGCCAACCGTTAAGATGGACAACTGCCTTATGCATGGTACCAAACATAGAATACAATGCCCGCATGATCATGTCAAGGGACAATATTTCATCGAGTATTTCCTTCTTCAACTCTGCTCGGGTGGATTTTGTAACCAATTCTCCTCCCTTCTTGGCCATCTGTAGCTCCTTAGCCATTCGATCATTTTTAGCTATCAAGAGACGAACACTCCAGCTAGTGGCGCCACCATATGCTATGGTAAAATAGGCCAATTTTGTTGGATGTTTTCCCACGTCATACACGATCACTCATTCCTCAAACTGTGTGAGAGATGTGTGATCATCTGGAGTCGAAAATTTGTGAGATTGCGCAACTCTATGTTGGGACTTATAGAATGAGATGTTTTACATCTCTCCCTTTGGATTGTCTCTAAGGATTTTAGTGTCTCCTTGGTCACTTGGGACTTTCTCCTCTTATGGATGCAGTGAAGTTGGTAGGTTGACCTCTTGGCGATGAGACGTGAGGTGGATATCTTGCTCTAACTCCTATTTCTCCATTTCCGTATCCATCTTCTCAAGTAATTTTCCAATCTCTTGAGCAAAGTCCAGCTTCTGTGATTGTTTACCCTATCTACTTGATGCCAACTATTCAGATGAGTTGACTACCTGTACGAGTGCAGTTTCATCTGTTTGTACATTTTGCACCCATTGTTGTACCTGTTCTGACATGCTTCCTTCTCTTGTCTGTGCTCCTGTTCCTTTTGGAGTTTCTCCTTCAACTCATGCAACTCCTTCTCTATTTCCTCCATTCTCTATTTTTCTCTCTGCCTTTGCACGTTCCTCTTGTCGTGTTGTTGCCTCTTCTTCTCTATTACCAAAGCTACGTTTTTCACAAGTGGGTTTTCTCATAACTTGCAGCTTTGTTCCTCCTCCATGATATCGATAATCTTCATCTTGCCCTTGTTGTGCACATGTACATTTACCTCTACTGCTCCTTCAACTAGTGCTCCGCAAGATGTTGCTTCACACTTCTTCACTAACCATTCCACAGCGAGGTTGCCTGGTTCATTGGGTCTCAAGAAGATGTGAAAATATCTCCATGATTCTTCCTCCGCCCAATGACATGCCTCGTGTATCAAAGTATATTGTACTCTCATGCAGTGGTATTTCACAGGACAATGTGGGTCATATGAATTGTAACTTCTGGTGTCAAATGGATATTTCTTCATCTCCTCTGCTTCGACATCTGCATGCTTCAAATTCTATATCTCATATAACCCTATCCACAACGGAAGAGCAAACCAATGTGCCTTTCTCTTTCGGTGCAACCTAGCTGACAATCATGCTGACATGTCATATGATACTTCCTGCATGACGAGTTTGTCCAAGGAAAACTTCGATAGAACATGTGGAGGATTCTCCACACTGTATATCCATATGAAGGTGCCAGACGGTGAGGCATACCAATTTGTTATATCAATCAGTGCCTCCATCGTTTCCTTCGACATGCAGGGTAGATCCTGTTCAAATATCATCTTGTACATCAGGGTGACAAAATGATTGGATAGCTACGTCATAACTCCTCTGAAGTTGCATTCAGACAACATCTTACATTAAGTGTTCATAGAGGTCTCCATCGATGTCCATGCCCACTTCAAGGTCTAGAACTTTTCACGGGCACAGATTTAATCCAAGATATAAGAACACATGTAGATTTTTTCCTGGATACCTTTGGGCGATCGAGCTTTTGTTACCTGTTCCTTCAGCTGGTGAGCCAACATGTCAGACCAGTTGTATTTTTTGTCTTCTCTGGCGAGTTGGTGCAACGCGATCACGCAACTTTGCGTGAATGGTTCCATGCTCTCTTTGCCATACAAGCAACATGCAAAGATGACCAAGTATTGATAGGACTTCTGTAGTATCTTCATCTTATAGACCTGGTTGGGTGTCATCTTGAATTTTTCTAGCTCCTTCACCCAGTTCTTCAAGATATCTTTGGAGTTGGCATTGTTGTTGGGTATGCTAAAGTGTGTCTCCATGGTGATCATTGGCTTCGACGTATGATACATCTATTCATAATACCGTGCCCTAAATTTTGAAATATCTATCCCACTAACACTGCTCAAATTCATCGTCTCGAGGTCAGTGTGTGAGAGGATCCAATGTATCATGTCCATGCATGGGAGCACGGGATACCTACATTCAATCTGTACAAGCCAGACTTGTGGATGTTCACATAGAACTGGCAGTCTTCGAGATCTTCCTCAAATGTGCTAGTGAATGCATCATTGACATCTTTCCATTTCAGCCTGATGTGCTTGTCTACAATCATCTTGGTGTCTTCATAGATTCGCATACTTGTAGACACTTGCTCAACTGCTACTCCAGTGAAACTTCTATCAATGTCCTTTCATCCTACTCTCTCGGAGGCCATTGATCCTAAACTACTAAGAGCCAGACGAACACCTACTAGATATGGAGACATAGTGATATGAATGGCAAGTAATTTGTCAGCTAAAACCAAAGAAAACTTGAGGAGCGACATGCAACAAACATGGGGATTGCCTCGCAAGGATTTCAAATTTTTTCCTGGGAGATGGTAGACTGGCTGCCAGAACTGCGCAAAAGGTAATCAAGGTTATGGGGACATTGGCTGGATACTGGAATTACGTAATGTACATTATATATTGGCCCACTAGCTACTGGAACTACGTAATGTCTAATTTCAACTAGCAAGGGTTGCAGGCTGAGTGACTGCATTCCACAATTTTTTGGGCCAATAGTCATTGCCTCTTAGAATTGCAAATGCAAGATTGGAGGACCGTCACTATGAAAAAATGCACATTTTCTGAGAGGAAGGCAAAGCCTTCCCTCTCAGGATTTGCAATGTTGTCTTGGTGAGGAAGAGTCTGGGCCATGGCTGCCCAGACCTACCAATGGACAACTGAAAGAAAATGTGAAAGTGAATGCATGGAGATACTGAGTGTAAGCAAGAGTGAATGATCGTGCATGCAAATAGTGAATGAAAGATTCCGGAAATGAAATAAAATGTATGTGTGTGAAGTGAGTTGCCGAATCAGTGACCGTTCATGCAAAATGGTGTCATGCATGCGACAATAGTGAGATGCTAACAAAAATTGAAACGGTGCTAGTTCAAGCTAATATGAATGCAAATGATAGCAAGCGTTCAGAGAAATCAAGCAAACAACACTGACACAAGCCAAAACATAAAAGTGACAAAAATGCTACAAAATATAAGTTAAGAGGAATTACCCATAAATAGCTAAGCTGGATGTGTTGTGGAATGTTAGAGCTCCAAGATCAATGTAAATAAGTGAGCTTCGAAGTGTCAAATAAATAAGTTTGAGGATCAGACCCACATGCCACAAATCTAGGAAAAAGTGACACTTGGAGGAAATATTCTAAAATGATATTTTCATGTAACCTCCAGCTACTAAAAATAGATCCCTAAAATCTAGGGATGCTTTTTGCATGTTGCTTTTTTCTATTTCAGGAAAAAGCAACCCATGCACGCAAGTCAAGTTTTCTCAGTCCCGGGTGGAACTAGTCAACCCAATCGTACATGCAACAACTTGCTTGACTGAGGGGAAA
>APFE031691658.1:137231-149630 GCA_000404065.3 Pinus taeda | reverse complement strand
TTTAGTATTTTCCATTAATGAAATGAAGTATTATTTCCGCTGCATATTTGTGTATATGGTTATCTTTGTAATTTGTTGTGTTCCTGTTTAAATCCGGATCAATAGGTGTAGGGGGATTGAACCTCTTGAGCTCAAGAAACTTCCTGTCAAACAAATGAAGTAGTCTACCTGAATAAGGAGATATCATATTTCCTGCTTGTGTCTGAGCTTTGCGGCAGAATCTAGCTTCACCAAATGCTTATACAAAAATTGGAAATGATATGAAACCTCCTATACATGTGCGAACCAAAGCATCCTGCAGTTAGAAACTTGTTAACAAGATAGGGTAGGTGGCTTCATCTTCCTACGAGTTTAAAGCTTTTTGAGGTAGTGGAACGATCGCCCTCCCATACGTATCATCCTTGAGTATATTGGCCACCTCCATTGGGGAGTTTTTGTCCTAATTTACTAGGTCTTCCAATTGGGGATAACAATCCTCCCCTATTATTTCAAGCCACAAGGAGGTAGTAAATAGAGAGGTCTTGGAGCAACCAATGTTAGCTAACATATCGATGATTTTGTTGCCTATGCTTCTTACATGCAATGAAATTGTGACTACAACAGAGTCTAGAAGTAGGTTTATTTTGGATAATTAGTTTTCTAGTCTCCAATTTTTAAATATGCTATCTATAGGATCACCTTGGATGAGGTGACAAAGAGTGTGGATAGCAAGCTAAGAATCTCATTCCACCATTAGGTTATTGTAGTTGTTCCTTATGGAAATTTGGAGATTGTTTTCCACATTGTTCCTATTGAAACCCATGAAACCCATGAAACCTTGATAGAGGCAATGAACATAGCCTAAGCTATCATAATGTTTCCAAACCTTGCTATCCCTGGGTTTCATTTGGAAGCCCCATTTAAGTTGAGTTTTAAGAAGCTCGACAAAGAGGGCTAAAGAAGTATGAGGAGGGGACTTGCAACAAGGGGGAGGAGGAAGAACGAAAAATGGAAGGTGAGGGGAGAAGACCAAGAGCTAGGAGAATGGATATTTCTGAGGCCTCCGAGTCCCAATTATTAGAAATACCGAGAGGGGGATGAATCAATATTTCACTTTAATTAGTTAATTTTAATCTTTAGAGCATTAAATAAAATTAACATCATATCAAAAACATAAATAAACATCACATCACATGAACAATTAAGAACACCATTCATTAATGCATAACAACAAATAGAATACACAAAATATTTCTAGGTGGAAACCCTTACGGGAGAGAAAACACTCAATGCTTTTGATATATGTCTTAAAAATTATAACAATGGGAAGCGCCAACTCTCGATATTCTCCAACAACAACTAGAAGGAGGATCCAACCCCCTAATTTATCACATCCAACTAAAAGGATTATCCAACACCCTGCTTTACTAGCCCCAACTAGAAGGAGGCTCTAACCCCTTGGTTTTATCAACTCCAATTCAAAGGATTCCCCAACAACCTGATTTACCAATTCCAATTGGAAGGAGGCTCCAACCCCTAGTTTTATCAGCTCCAACTGAAAGGATGCTTTAACATCTTGCAAACTCAAAACCTGCCCTAGCACCACCTTGCCACCTTAAAGTGTTCTCAAGCTCCAACTTGAAGGAGAGTTCACTCTTTGCCTTGCACCACCCAATCACCCTAAATATATAAGATAAAAGAATAAGATATATCACACTAATCACCTTGCTTGGTCACTTCACTTGGTAATTGCTGTCAATATTCCTGGTATTACTATTGTCAAAACCCACATTGTCACTGCTCCACCTCTACTTCGATATAATAGTCACTTATTGGTACAATGTCATAATGATGTCAATATACTTCTTGTCAATGCCTTTATTATCATTGTTGACTAGTACCCACATACACAATCCATTGTGCCACAACTCTTTCCTATTCCCAACCTTAAGCTGTCTCAAATTCTGCCTTAGGAAACACAAAATCATAAACTAACCAGACCAATTATTTCTCTGATCTTAAAAAACACCAGATAACACATGGATAAAGTATACGCAAATGGTTTGGTTCATTAATCATGAAAAAAGACACTATCAAACATGTCTAGTTGCATCAATATTTGAGCCACGATTGTCTAATATCTTTTGTATCTCAATTTGGATAAGTTAAGCCCAATAAATTAAAAATTAATCATAATAAACAATATGAGACTATACATGAAGCTAAATGTTCGGTAGGCTACCCAATCTAGGTGATTTTCAACTAATCACTAAATTTTGCAAACTCTTCGACAACAAATTTGCAACCTGCAAGTTCCAAAACTTGAATGGGAGTCTGCACTAACATTCTATCGATGCATTACCAATCAACCAAGGCCACGTGACCTGAATTGCATTCTTGACGAGTCATGTATATAGTCAACATTTTAGAGTTATGTGGACTGACTATAATTCATAGGTTATTTAGCTATATAGGTGTAGACTTCCAAGTATCTTGATCACGGTATCAACATGGTATAAAGTATGATAAGATGATTCAATTATTTTAAATATAAATAATTTACATATATATTTTATACCTATGAGAAAATGTTATAATTTTACTAATTAATCTAGAATTATATAAAACCCTAAATATATTAGGTTTGATAAGTTCTAAATATTAGATTTCACAACTTCAAATTTATTTAAAATATGATTTTATGTATAGGTATATTTTTAATTTATTTGCATTTAGATGTTTTGTAAATATAATTGACAATAATTAAATTTAAATGGAATGAACATTATATATGATGACGATGAAGATGGATGAATGTCTTTTGTATTTTTTTTAATGTTTTTATTTAATTAAGTATTTTATTAATTCAAATTTAATAAGAATGTTTGAAACCATTTAATATATAATTGAGTAAGCTAATAGTAAGATGTTTCAATATATAATTGAGTAAGCTAATAGTAAGGATTCCCCATGAATTTGATATAAATGAATGAATAATATTAAATAATTAATTAATTATAATAAAATAATAATAATATAATAAATAATGTTAATTTATTATTATTATTATTATTATTATATTTATTAATAAATATTATTTTTTTATAATATATATAATTAAGTATATAATTTTAAGAATAAATATTATATAGCTCTAAAATAAACTCAAGGTATATAAATTTTAAGATAAATATTATAAATCCTAAAATAAATATGGTTGACTATGATCAATTTTTATATTGAGACAATTAATGTCACAATGCGATGTTGGACTATGATTGAACTTTCTTGACCATGATATTATAAACCCAAGGGATTAATACTAAAATCCAAAGGGATTACAAACCTAAAGAAATAATATTAATCCCAAGGGAATAATATTAAACCCTAGGAATATGAACCCTTAGATTAATAAACCTAAGGGATTGATATTATAGACCCAAGGGAATAATAAACCGAAAGGATTAATACTAAAACCTTAAGGGATTATGAACCCAAGGGAATAATATTAAACCCAAGGAATTAATATTGTAAATAGAAGGTATATAAACTGTAAGAAAAATATTTTAAACCCTAAAATAAACAATGTTGACCATAGTTGACAATGGTAGATTTTCACATCAATACAATTCTTGTCACAACGAGACATTGGACCATGGTTTTTCATGGTTGAACAAGATTGATTTTTATATCAACACATTATTTATCACAATGTGATGTTGGACCATGGTTGACCAAGGTCGATTTTCATATTGAGACAATATTTGTCACAATGCGACATTGGACCATGGTTGGCCATGATTGACCATGGATGACCATCATTGATTTCATAAAACATGGTTGGTCATTGTTGACCATGATTGAGCATGGTTGACCATGATTGTTCATGGTTGACAATGAATATTATTATCAACTGAAGGGATTAATATTAAAAATCTAAGGGATTATAAACCCAAGGAAATAACGTAAACCCAAGGTATATAAACCCTAAGATAAATGTTAGAAACCCTTAAATAAGCATGGTTGATTTTCATATTGAGGCAAATTTTTTTATAATTCAACATTAGACCATGGTTGACCATGGTAGATTTTCATATTGGGACAATCTTTATCACAATGTGACATTGGACCATGGTTGACCATCTTTAACCATGATTGAGCATGGTTGATTTTCATATTGACCAATCCATGATATATTAACCCTAACATAAATATTATAAACCCTAAAATGAACATGGTTGACCAAAGTCGATTTTCATATTGAGACAATCAATGTCATAATGCGGCATTGGACCATGGTTGACCATGATTGATTTTCATATAAAGAAATTCTTTCTCATAATGCGATGTTGGATCATGGTTGACCACAATTGATTTTCATATTAAGACCATTGTCACAATGCGGCGTTAGACCATGGTTGACCATGATATTATAAACTCAAAGGATAAATATTAAAAACCAGAGGGATTATAAACCCAAGGAAATAGTATTAAACCCTAAGAATATGAACTCTTAGATTGATAAACCGAAGGGAATAATATTAAACCGAAGGGATTAATATTATAAACCTAAGGTATATAAACTGTAATATAAATATTATAAAACCTAAAATAAATAATGTTGACCATAGTCGACGATGGTCATGGTTGATTTCATAAAACATGGTTAACTATGGTTGACTAGGATTGACCATGGTTGAATATAAATTCTTTTGGTTTATAATATTAATCATAGAGTTTATATTCCTAGGGTTTAATATTAAGCCTAAAGTTGGCAATATTAATACATTAGGTTTATTAATTTTAGAGTTTATATCAATGTTGCATGACTCGTACTCATATAAGACTCGTCTGGCTATTGACTCGTCGACTCGTATAAGACTCAGGAATGACCCGTATAAGACTCGTATAAGACTCATAAAAATACAAAAAATCTTAAAATATGGTAAATTTTAAGCACAAAAAAAAACTAATAACAATTCCAATCCTTATAAGTAATGAAAACCACAATATATGCATTTCATAAAATCATCTCATATCTATAAAAGTAAAACATAACATATTCGATTTTTGTAAGAAAAACATTTAGATATTGAATAAGAAAATGACTCATGATTCCATAGTTAAAATAAAAAATGTCTGCCAGTTTAAAATTCAAATACATATGTCATAAATGATAAGTGATTGTCTCATAAAAATCTTGAGTCTCATCACCCATGGATGACTACGCCTACAATAAGCCCTCATGGAGCTAGTGCTAACATCGAAAGGTTGAAGCAACTGTGAGGAAGGTGTATTTGGAGTCTCCATTCTAGATAGCAAAATAGAGACATCCTCAGTCTCTTCATCAAGCCAACTCAAATCAGGGGACTCCTCCTCCACAACCCAATCAAACTCTAAATCAATAGTATACAATAAAATTGGATATGTATCCTTTGGTTGCACTTGATTTGTGAGCATTTGACGGATGGAGTAGATGAAAACTAACTGCTCCAAGATATCATGCTCACTTGTTTCTCTTTTTGATGTGGATGTGCTTAAATAAACACTGATCAATTGCGCTCTCAAGAATAAGCATTGCAAGGTTGACTCAAAAAGCTAATGGCGAATCCTTGTAATAATGGTGCCTTAGTGCCACAATATATCCACCAATGACATGTAAAAAAACAACAACAAAGATAATTAGTTTGCAATGCCAAACATATAAAAGAGAAATAGCAAAATTACAAGCTAAGTTCTAACAATTTTCACTTACAAGGCATTTTATTGTCCTTGAGACATTGGCTTGAGCTGAATCCAAACATGCCAGATGCTTCCTTGTACATATCTGATTGTATGTTGATTTTGTCTTGAATATCTTGATTCAGGAACATATTCTTAATGCATATCATGACACCTCTTGTCACCTTCAGATCTCTTTGAATGCTATACCCCTCATTATATAATAAGCTCAGATTGAGATATACTCTTGTTGCATGCAATGGTGAATGTAGTTTATTGTCCCACCTAGAATTAATAATTTTCTATATAGGGAGTTATTTAGATTCATTTCCCCTATAGAAAGCCTTGGTGGCCTCTTTGGCCCTATCCATGCCCTCATAAATATATCCCATTGTATGTTTCTCTCCATCCATCAATATTAAGACTTTCACAAGGGGCTCAGTGAAGCTGACAATCTAAGTGACTTTGTCCCACAAACTATCACCAAAGACAACGGCCCTGTGCAGTTGAGAAACTCAGCCATAGGGCCCTGCGAGTTGAGGAGGCAGTTCTCCTTAGCCCCAAAAAAATTGCAAATTAAAACAAAATTGAAAACTGATTTTTAAAAAAATTGAATACAGAAAATTTAATTTTTTTTTTATATGGAAAACATTCAAACAAGGTTCATGAAGCCTACCTAAAGTTGGGTATGATCTAATGAAGCATCCTTTAGCCTCCTCCAAGAGCTCTTTCACTGTGCAGTGGAGTCACTCAACACTCATAGAAATGAGCCAAACACTCGAATGAAAAGTGAATGACAAATGGAAGTGAGAGAGGTGCTTATAAAACATTTTCTTGCCTCCAATTTCCCTTTTCCTCCACCTCATTTCCAAAAAAGAAAAGAAAAATAAAAAAAGAGAAAAAAAATGCAATCTGAGGTTTGATGGGTCTTATAGGGGTTTGATGTGAGTCTTATGCCAAACCCGCGGGTCTTATACACGCACACGAGTTTAATGCGAGTTTTGCTGAGTAAGGGTCTTAAGTGCGGGTTCTATGTGAGTGACTCGTCTCGTTATAGAACCAGCCAAGACCTACAGGTCTTATGTGGGTGGTGATTCACTGGTATATATTCCTAGGGTTTAATATTCATCCAAGGGTTTAATGTTATTCTCTTGGGTTTTTAATATTTATCCCTCCAGTTTATAGTATTAATCGTAAGGTTCATGATATTAATATTAGGGACTGTCTTGATACAAAAAACAATCATGGTCAAGGATGGATAATAGTGTCAAACATTGTAATGTGACAATGGTTGTCTCAATACAAAACTCAACCATGGTCGACCATGGCCAACCATGTTTATTTTTAGGTTTATAATATTTATCTTAGGGTTTATATATCTTGGCTTTATAATCGACCATGGTCAACCATGTTTATTTTAGGGTTTATAATATTTAAATTAGGGTTAATATACCTTAGGTTGGTCAATCATGGTCAATATGAAAATCAACCATGTTTATTTAAGGGTTTATAATATTTATCTAGGGATTTATATACCTTGGGTTTATGTTATTCCCTTGGGATTTTAGTATTAATCCCTTGGGTTTATAATATCAATCATGGTCAACCATGATCAACCGTGGTCAGCCATGGTCAATCATGGTCAACCATGGTTAACCATGTTTGTAAAATCAATCATAGCCCAACGTCACATTGTGACAAGGATTGTTTCAATATGAAAATCAACCAAGGCAAACCATGCTTATTTTAGGGTTTACAATATTTATCTTAGGGCTGATATAACTTGGGTTGATAATATTAATCCCATGCGTTTAATATTATTACCTTGGGTTCATAATCCCTTGGAGTTTTAGTATTAGTCCCTTGGGTTTATTATTCCCTTGAGTTTATAATATCAACCACTTGGGTTTATTAATCTAAGGGTTCAACCATTATCGACCATGATACAATGTCACATTGCAACAAAGATTGTCTCAATATGAAAATCAACCATGGTCAAACATGTATATCTAAGGGTTTATATTTTTTGTCTTAGGGTTTATATACCTTAGGTTTATGTTATTCAAGCTTGGGTTTAATATTATTCCCTTGGGGTTATAATCCCTTGGGTTTTTAGTATTAATTCCTTGGGTTTATAATGTCAATCATGGAAAACCATGATAAACCATGCTCAATCATGGTCAAACATGGTCAACCATTTTTTATAAAATCAATCATGGTCAACCATGGTCACTCATGGCCAACCATGGTCCAATGTTGCATTGTGACAAATATTATCTCAATATGAAAAACAACCTTGGTCAGCCATGATCCAATGTCGTATTGTCATAAATAATGTATCGATAAGAAAATAATCTTGGTCAACCATGGTCCAATGTTGCATTGTCATAATGATTGTCTCAATATGAAAATCAACCATCGTCAACTATGGTCAACATTGTTTATTTTAGGGTTTATAATATTTATCTTACGATTTATATACCTTGGGTTTATGATATTAATCCCTTGGGTTTAATATTATTCTCTTAGGTTCATAGTCCCTTGGGGTTTTAGTATTAATCCTTTGGGTTTATTATTCCCTTGGGTCTATAATATCGATATGTTGGGTCTATTAATCTTAGTGGTTTATTAATCTAAGTGTTCATATTCCTATGGTTTAATATTATTCCTTTGGGGTTTTAGTATTAATCCCTTGGGTTTATAATATCATGGTAAACCATGGTAAATCATTGTCAACAAAGGACAACCATGTTTTATTAATCATGGTCAACGAGGGTCCAACGTCGCATTGTGAAAAAAATTGTCTCAATATGAAAATCAACCATGGTCAGCCATGCTTCAATGTCACATTGTGACAAAGAATGTCTTGATATGATAAAAATCATGGTCAAACATGGTCCAACGTCTCATTGTGACATTGATTGTCTCAATATGAAAATCTACCATGGTCAACCATGGTTGGACATCACATTGTGTCATTGATTGTCTCAATATGAAAATCGGCCATGGTCAACCATGTTTATTTTAGGGTTTATAATATTTATCTTAGTGTTCATTTACCTTGGATTGGTCAATCATGGTCAATACGAAAATAAACCATGGTAAATTATGGTAAAACATGGTCAACCATGGTCCAACGTCACATTGCGACAAAGATTGTACTAGTATGAAAATATACCATGGTCAACCATGGTTAACCATGGATAACCATGGTCCCACATCGCATTGTGACAAAGATTTTCTCAATATGAAAATCAACCATGGTCAACCATGTTTATTTAAGGGTTTATAACATTTATCTTGGGTTTATAAACCTTGGATTTATGTTATTCGCTTAGGTTTAATATTATTCCCTTGGATTTTTAGTATTAATCCCTTGGGTTTTTTGTATTAATACCTTGGGTTTATAATATCAATCATGGTCAACCATGATCAATCATGGCCAACCTTTGTCAACCATGATCAATAATGGTCAACCATGGTAAATCATGTTTTATAAAATCAATCATGACCCAACATTACATGTTATGTACTGTGCTTAATTGATACCATTTTCGTGTGATTGACCTAATGTATCTAGTTAATGGAAGTCAAATGGTTTTGTGAATGATGAATTTTACATTAATTAATAGACGGAACTCTCTGTGTGACACATTTTATATAATAGTTAATAAGTTTACAAGGAATACTATGATAATAATTAATACGATAGACCTCGATAGGACTGTTTAATATAAACCTTCACCATCATTAATGAGCCTTTATGGATAGAAATTCAAGTGAGTGGAGATATAATTATGGAGTTATAGCCATTAGTTTTGCTTCTATTATAATATTTTTAGAGTTTCTTGTATCAATTCGATGGTTGTTGAAGTTTTATATGATCATGATATAATTACCATCACATATTAGTTTTCTCTTTCTGGACACATCCTACAAATATATACAAGGAAGAGGAATTTATTTAACTTATAAATATGAAGGAAAAAGAACTGGGGCAATCTTTATCACAATGTGATGTTGGACCATGGTAGATTTTCATAATGGAGCAATCTTTATCACAATGTGATGTTGGACCATGGTTGATTTTCATATTGACCATGATTGACTAACACAAGGTATACTAACCCTAAGATAAAGATTATAAACCCTAAAATAAACATGGTTGGCCATAGTTTATTTTCATATTGAGACAATCAATGTCATAATGTGACATTGGACCATGGTTGACCATGATTAATTTTCATATAAAGGTACTCTTTATCATATTGCGATGTTGGATCATGGTTGACCATAGTTGATTTTCATATTGAGACAATCTTTGTCACAATGCAGTGTTGGACCATATTTGACCATTTTTGACCATGATTGACCATGGTTGACCATGATATTATAAACTCAAGGGACTAATATTAAAAACCAAAGGGATTATAAACCCAAGGAAATAATGCTAAACCCTAGTAATATGAACTCTTAGATTAATAAATTGAAGGGAATAATTGTTAGGATATTCCGTTCATGAGAGAAGCTTATGTAAATTTTCATTCTTTTATTAATAAATCGGCTGAAGTGGCTGCGTTGGCTCAGGCCATGGACTATTTCCCTATTTGAGGGTTTTAACCACATCAAGAATATTGGTGTATTGATATGTGATCTATTTGTGAGCGGTGTCCTTTGGTGTTCTATTTGAGGAACTTACCCTGTAAATGCCTACATTGTATTAGAGCTATTTGAGGGCTGCGTCTGTTAGTGATCCAAATCTGAAGCTGATACAATTGCATGTGATTGTCGTTTCCTAGATATACTATTTCTGATTTCTTTCAAGCCGAGAGGACTGCTCTATTGTGTTAGGAGCATCTGTTCCAGTGAGGAACCCATTTCGTTTCATGCAAAAAGGTTTCCGGTAGCCCTAGCTACGTCATTATTAAGATATGGAGGTATACAATCTTTATTTGGAGTTCTAGTTATTCATCTCTATATTTATTTCGGTTTATTTAGATCTCTGTTTTTTATTACTGGATATATACCTTTCATTTTTGCGTATGTTTTTTGCCTCGCAACTCTATGCGATCTGGGCAAATCAGAAATAGAAAGGAAGGATTTTTCTCATGCGCATGCTCTTTTCCACCACACCTTAGTGTGATCTCGGAAAATTATAAACATTGAGGAAAATATTTAGTTTCCGACTAAGCTAAATTCAAGCCGTAAGGTTTGTTTCTTTTTTGTATGTCCGTGTTGGGTTTTGTGGTTTTTGTTTTGTAGGTAAAAAATATATTTTTCAAGTAAGAATGCACCTCAAAGCTTCAGTGACTACAAAAAAAAAAAAAAAAAACCCTTCCTCTTTTCCAAAAATTACTAACCTTTTAAACTAGCTCACTTGTTTCAAAGTTACTTTATGAGAATAGAGGTCTTGAGTTCAAGTCTTTCTTCTTGGTGAGTTACTTTTTCAAAAAGCACATGTAATTTATGTTTTAAAGTTAATTTATGTAAAATTGTTCTCACCCATTATAAAAAGTGAATCACTTATAATTCTAAAGTCTCTTTATCTTTTATTTAAGTTACAATTTAGTGGGTAGCTCATAAAGTACCATTGTAAAAGTGACTTTTACTTATTTATAAAGTGAGTCATATATATATATTTTTAAAGTGAGCTAATTAGATTAAGTTTGGAAAGGGTTTTTTTTTTTAAATATTACATTATCATTCACTTCCACACATTCATGCACTTCGTCGGCATCTTCAATAACTTTTCTTAAAAAAGCCATAACTTCTTCGTTCGGAAGCCGTTTTTAGAGCCATTTTTTTTAATCAGCCTAATTTTTCGAGATCTTTCTATTGGAACACTTAGTTTCAACATCTACAACTTCAGTTTCTATTAAAATGGAAATTCCATGCCAAGTTATTCTTGATAATACCAACTACTTCCAATGGTGGTCCTACATTGTGGATTTAATTAGAAGTAAAGGTCTTTACATAATAGCCTCAGGCCAAGAAACTAAACTTAAAAATGAAGATAAGGCAAGCAAATGGGAAAATAGGCAAGATCAATCACGTGGGTTGATAGGGATGTCTATTTCTCCAGACCTTAGATTTCATATCGCAGAACTTGATACCCCTAATGAAGCAATGAAACAACTCACTAAGGTTTTTGGAATTAAAAATGAAATTAGAGCCCATCAACTTGAAAATGAGTTTCTTTGTTATGAAACTAGCTCACAAAAAGATAGAAAAGATAGTTGAACACCTTATAATTCACCTCTTTAACGGAGAAACCTCCTTTACATTACACAAATGAACAATTCTTAGATAATTCAGATGACAAAACCTCCTTTCTATATATAGGAGTCTAAGGAGTCACAATATAACCTAGCCGACCTAACAATAATAATATAAATCCACAAAAATAACAATAGAGGGATTCTATGGGGCACAGTAATAACAATATGGGGGCAATAGGGGCACACAATATTAATAAGGGGTACAACTACAATAGTAATGGGGTAATCACTAGTATTATAGGGACCCAACATGCCCCTCTCCTTCAAAAAAAGTGTTGTCCTCAACGCTTGAGTAGTTCTGGATACTTCTGTATAAATTCTCATCCTCCCATGTGGAATCTTCTGCAGATAAGTTCTTCCACTTGATAAGATACTCCGAAATTGATCGATTTCATAGCTGTCGAGATCTTGTTTCTGTGAC
>APFE031691658.1:125204-136392 GCA_000404065.3 Pinus taeda | reverse complement strand
TTCCATGTAGCTTTTGAATTGTTTCCATAAATGCACTAGAAACTGTATTGGCTTAAATGGATGTGATAATGCACAAAAGTGTGCATACTTGGTAAGTCTGTCAACTACCACCATGATGACACTCTTTCCCTCAGACTTGGGTAAACCTGTGATAAAATCCATTGAAACCTCCTCCCAACGTTGGCTTGGAATGGATAAAGGTTGTAAAAGACCCGATGTCTTAATTGTTTCAACTTTATTTTGTTGGCAAACCAAACATTCCGCCACAAACTTTTGAATATCTGATTTAAGGCCATCCCAAAAAAATTCCTTCTTAACCCTGTGGTAAGTTTTTAAGAATCCTGAGTGCCCTCCTAAGGGAGAAGTGTGCAATTCCATAAGAATCTTTTGTTTTAGCTGGGAATTCTTACAGGGGTATAAGCGATCTTTGTACCATAATGAATCATTTTTCTAGCTAAATGTATACGACGTACTGGAATCTTGTTGTAACTTTCGAATAAGTGCCCACACTTCTTCATCATTCTTCCATTCCTCCCTTCCTTCATTTATCCAATCTAGTTGGATAATAGAAATGGAGCACAACAATGCTTCCACATCCTCATCCTTTCTTGAGAGTGCATCTGCCACCACATTTTGCTTCCCGTTTTTGTAGATGGTTTCAAAGTCATAACCCAACATCTTTGTCACCCAATTTTGTTGCTCTTCATAGGATAATCTTTGTTCTAAAAAGTATTTAAGGCTATCATGATCTCTTTTTACCTTGAAGTGTCTTCCCATTAGGTAGGGTCGCCATTTCTTAAGTGCATGGAGTATTGCCAACATTTCCTTCTCGTAAATAGCTTTGTGTAAAAACTTTCCCTTGATTGGACGACTTTCAAAAGCAATTGGTCTTTCATCTTGCATTAGAACAACACCAATTCCATTTCCTGAAGCATCACATTCCACAATAAAGGTTTTTGTGAAGTCCGGTGTAGCTAAGACCGGTGCTTGGCACATTGCCTCTTTAAGATGGTCAAAGGTCTTTGTCGCTTTTGGAGTCCATGAAAATGCATCTTTCTTCAATAATGTTGTTAGTGGTGCTGCTATTCTCCCATAATTCTTAACAAACTTGCGATAATACCCTGTCAACCCGAGAAATCCTCATAGATGCTTAATGGATGTGGGGATTTTCCATTCCTTAATGGCCTTAATTTTGCTAGGGTCTACCTTAAATCCTTCATGAGATACAATATGATCCAGATATTCCACCTCTTGTACTCCAAATAAACATTTGTATCTTTTTGCATATAATTGTTTCTCCTCCAATAGTTGTAGCACCCTATCAACATGTTCAACATGATCCTTCCAAGACTGCTGTAGATTAGTATATCATCAAAAAATACTAACACAAATTTTCTAGGAAGGGTTTGAAAATGGAATTCATCAAACCTTGAAATGTAGAAGGTGCATTGGTAAGGCCAAAAGGCATGACCAAAAATTCATAATGACCCTCATGAGTTCTAAATGTTGTTTTCGGAATGTCTTCAGTCTTCATTCTACTTTGATGATATCCTGAATGAAGATTCAACTTGGTGAAGTAAATTGATCCATGCAATTCATCTAGTAATTCATCAATGAGACAGGAATGGGAAACTTATCTTTAATAGTGAGCTTTTTGAGCTCCCTATAATCCGGACACATGCACCATGATCCATCCTTCTTGTGCACCAATACTACTGGAGCAGAGAAAGAACTTTGGCTAGGTTGAATTATACCAGCCTCTAGCATTTCTGTAACCATACGTTTAATTTCACTCTTTTGGGCATAGGGATATCTGTACGTCCTGATGTTTGGAGGAACACTTCCTAGAATCAGATCAATAGCATGATCATGATCACGAATAGGTGGGAGACCTATGGGAGTCTCAAATACCTTGGAATGATTGTCCAAGAATGTTTGGAGATTTAGAGAAATAGATGATTCTGATGTGGAAACATCTAGCGAACATAATTGTGCAATTACACCTCCTTATTGCCTTTTTAGAAGCTTTGTCATACCGTTAGAGCTGATTATCTTTCTCGGTTTCCCTGCAATACCCCTTAATTCAACTTCCTTTCCTTTCGCAGAAAATTTCATGAAAAGTTCTTGAAAATTAAAAGCTATTGTACCCAAGGATTATAGCCATTGGACTCCTAGTACAACATTAGCACTTTCAATTGGAATGGAAAGCATTAGGTTAGTCAATACATATTCTCCCATGGATAGCTTGATATTATGGCACTTTCTAGAGAAATTTATCATTCCTCCATTTGCAACCATCACTTGACACTCTGGTACTGTATATAGGAAGAAATTGAATTCTTTTGCTATCTTATAATGAATAAAATTGTGGGTACTTCCTCAATCAATCAACACTATTGCCTTTTTCTTCTTGATTTGTCCTTCTATCTTGATGGTTTGAGGAGTAGTAATTCCAGCCAATGCATTACAAGATATGGTCGGATTCATTTCTTCTTTATCTAGGTTTTGTTCCTGGAGTATATCCTCTTCTTTTGACCTTTCTTGCTCATTTTCTTCTTTCTCTTCACAATCTATGTAGAATAATTTCTTCTCAACACACTTATGACCTTTAGTGTATTTGCTATTACAACTGTAACAAAGCCCTTTTGCTCTCTTTTTTTCCAATTGTTGTGGTGTCAACCTTATAGGTTGTGGAAGACTAGGGGCAACAACACTTCCATCTTTATAGTTGTGGGTGGTATCCTTCATGGTTGCCATAATTTTGCTTTCCAATTTTCTTGCTAACTTGAATTCCTTTTCTAATGAATCAGGTTCCCAAAGGCAAACATCATGTTGGATATTATCCTTCAAAGTCCCTATGAACACATCAATCCTATGCTCCTCCAGAATATTTTTTACCCTTATGTTCAATTTTTGGAACTCCTAAATGTGCTCCATTATTGAACCCTTTTGTTTGAGACTTATGAATTGGCTAAAAAAGTGTTGCTTTTTGTATCCTCATAATGTGCTATCAATTCTTTCATAAAATTGCCCAAGTGATAAGTTGTTTACGAGAGCAAAGTCAATGATACCATACAAATTGATTTGGTTCCAAATATAAAGTTTCAATACGTACTTTTTGTGTGTTTTGCACATTATTGAGATCGAAAAATTGCTCCATCTGTAATATCCATGTTGCAGGATCCTTGCCATCAAACTTCCTCATTTCAATTTTTGGAATATGGTGGGTCTTCAATCCAACAATAGAGTCTATGAAATCATGACTAGAATTTCTTTTGTTCTCATCATGAGTTTCCTTTACTACCCTTTCACGATTAGTAAGCATTTCTTGTAGAAACTTTGTTAAATCTGTCTTCAAATCTTCCATGTCTGCCTTCAAATTTGTCTTCAAATCTATCTTCAAATCGTCCATCTTAGCTTCCACATCATTCATCTTAGCTTCCATGTCATTCATCTTAGCTTCTACGCCTTTCTTTAAAAAATCCATCTTAGATTTTATGCCTTTATTTAAACCATCCATCTTAACTTCTACATCTTTCTTTAAACCATCCATCTTAGATTTTGTTCCTTTTTGTGCAAGTGACACTTGTTTCACTTGGTCTCGTAATTTTGATATATCATGTTGCATTTCTTCCTCTTCTTCATGAATCATGCTAGATATTTTAGGTTTCTTATTAAGTGTTCACATTTTCTTTCCTCATGGCATTAATTACCGATAATAATGCTTTACTATGCCCTTTGAATTCCTTCAAACTAATTTTTCAAACCAAGCTTATGCAAAAATTAAAAAAAAAACTACACACATTTTTTCACTTTGTAGAGCTTGATATTGAATTTGATGTATCTCTGTAATTTCAGATCATCCAGTTTTGAAATTGTAATTTGTGGTAGCCCTCTACATCCTCTTTCCAGTGCCACCAGTTTGATCTGAATTGGATGCTCTAGGGAAGAGTTATGCCAAATCTCCCACAATGACCTAATTATAGACTAGTTCAATAGAGCGAACTTGTATGACATGTCACGAGTCACTATTTCGACCTTTGGCTTCAAAAAATATCTATAAGAAACTACAATCCTTCCTCTTTTTGTACCTTCTTACGAAATTTCAATCTGATGCTCAGAGAGAAAGTTATGACGATTTTCCCCAGGTCACCTGTTTGGAATGTAATTCAGGAGTCTGCAAAAAGACCAACTTCCTCGATCATATCTTCGCAAATATAGTGCGAAAAGCTATGAAATTTGGATACGAGGTTCAGTGAGATTTCATCTCAAATGGGTTTTTTGTTTAGCTTCTGAAATGTCGCAGAAAAAAAGTTATAGCGAAAAATGCCACAATGACCTATTTGGAGCAGTGAAACCCTAGAATCCAAAAGCTCTGATACCAAATGTTATGAAACCAGCTCAAAAAGATAGAAAAGATAGTTGAACACCTTAGAATTCAGCCTCTTCGAGGGGGAAACCTTCTTTACATTACACAAATGAACAATTCTTAGATGATTCAAATGACAAAACCTCTTTTCTATATATAGGAGTCTAAGGAGTCACAATATAACCTAGCCGACCTAACAATAATAATATAAGCACAAAAAATAACAATAGAGGGATTCTATGGGACACAATAATAACAATATGGGGACAATAGGGGCACAACAATATTAATAAGGGATACAACTACAATAGTAATGGGGTAATCACTAGTATTATAGGGACCTAACATTCTTACGTTGGACCCTAATAATTTTTCTTCCATTGAAGATTTTTTGTCCAAGTTCAAGACCCTTAGACATCTCTTGGAAGGTGTTAAGGTTAAAAAAGAAGATAGTAGCCTATCTATTCCATTCTTACTAAGTTGGGACCATCCTACTCTGTGTTTGTTTCCACCTTCCATTCTACTAGAGAAGCCTTTATTTCTCAAGGACAAGACTACACATCCCCCTCTTTTGATGCCTTTTGTGATTCTTTAATAAGAGAATAGGAAAAACACTGACATCTTGGTCTTCTTAATCTTGAAAACTCTTCTAAGAAAGTTTTAGCCGCCTGCAACAACCAAATTCAAAGAATCCTAAGAAGCAACATCTTAAAAGGAATGGTCCTAAACCTAAAAAGGGTTCTAAGCAATTTCAATCTCAAAATGAAAAATCAATTCAACAAAATGATAAGGCAAATAAAAAAAAAGGGGAAGAAGACTGATAGAAATTGCAACTTTTGTAAACGAGATGGCCACTTAGAATCCAAATGCTTTAAGAAGATGGAAGCCTTGGAAGCAGCAATGAAGAAGCATAACATCCATTTGGAGCATTCTTCAACTTCAACTTCATCTTCAGGAATAACACTTTCTGCATGTGGTTGTCAAGCATCTCAGTCTTGTTATGCACTAAATGTATCTTCTTCTTCATGAGTGGCTCATTTATTATGGAGCTTCTTATCACATGGAAAAAAACAAAGCCATGTTTTCTTCTTTAAATGATTATAACACAAAAATACATATGTTAGTGATGATACATCTCTTAGTGTTGTAGGGACTGGAACTATTCATCTAGACAATGGTCAATTTAATGATGTATTATGTGTTCCAACCATATCCTGCAACCTTCTATCTATATATAAGATAACTCATTCCGGTGAAGGTAAAATCGTTGAATTCTCACCTCATGATGTTGTAATTAAGGACCTAAGAGATCCTAGATAGATTTTAGCTACTGGATTTGTTGATGGTTCTACAAGGTTGTATAAGTTTAACAACTTTGGGTCATCAACTCTTCCCTTAGTATTTGTTGCTCATAATGATGAAGTGAACAAACTTTGGCATGAGCGGTTTGGTCACTTAAACTATCAATCCCTTCAAAATCTATG
Source organism: Pinus taeda (assembly GCA_000404065.3). Lineage (NCBI taxonomy): Eukaryota > Viridiplantae > Streptophyta > Pinopsida > Pinales > Pinaceae > Pinus > Pinus taeda. Next base: position 130,539 of record APFE031691658.1, on the reverse strand, counting down.
TAAAGAAAATATGGTGATAGATCTTCCTATGGTATCTTTCAGAGATGGTGTTTGTTCCGGATGTGTACTCGGAAAACATCATTGGGATAGTTTTGAAAAATGTGCCTCTTGGCATGCCTCAACCCCTTTATAGCTTGTGCATAGTGATTTATATGGCCCACTTCCAGTTGTTTCATTCTCTGTCTACAAGTATTTCTTAACTTTCATTGATGATTTCTCCATATGGGTATACTTCTTAAAACTCAAGAGTGAAGTATTTAACATTTTCTTGGCCACTAAGGCCTTTGTTGAGAAACAATCTGGACATCAAATTCTTAAGCTAAGATCTGATAATGGCAGCGAATATGTTAACAAAAATTTCATCAAAATTTTCACTGAGCATGGAATTCAAATGCAACATATTGTTCCATATGCTCCACAACAAAATGGTGTAGATGAAAGAAAGAATCACACCTTAAAGAAAATGGCTAATTGTATGCTTCAATCTAAAGGATTTAGTCTTAATTTTTGGGCAGAAGTAATTAAATGTGAAAATTACATAGTAAATCACACTCCTACTAAGGTTTTAAAGAATATCACTCCAGAAGAAGCATGGAGCTCAATTAAACCTGATTTAAGTCACTTTTGTATTTTTCTAAGTGAAGCATGGGCCCATATTCCAGTTAGGAAACATAAATCTCTAGAACCTAAGAGTGAAAAATGTATTTTTCTTGGATATTCTGAAGATGTCAAAGGATATAGACTTATTCCACTTAAGTCCAAAAATGTTATCATTAGAAGAGATGTAAAGTTTTCTGAAAATATATCGGCCTACAAGCCTAGTTTGGCAGATGTGCCACCTCTCTCTATCCCTTCTACTTTTGAAAATATTTCTTCTTCAGATGATGACAGTGAGGATGAAAATCCTCCCCCACCTTTTCAGGATTATCCTTCAGCTCCTTAGCTTCCAAAATGGGTATGTGCTACTAGGGATGCAACATGTGTTGTTGTAAGTGATTCTATAGATCAGTGACGTACATGTTCTTAGTTTGATAGAGCCTCTTCTTTACTGGCTCAAGATTCAATAAATTATGATCCTAACACCTTTGCAGAAGCTTCAAGCTATCCAAATTGTGATGCAGCTATGAATGAAGAATATTGTTCATTATTGGAAAATGATACATGGGATCTTATTCCTCTTCCAAAGGGACAAAAACTTGGTAGATGCAAATGGGTTTATAGAACCAAGTTTGGACTAGATGGAAAAGTTGATAAACATAAAGCTCGTCTTGTTGCTAAGGGTTTTTCACAAGTTGAAGGCATTTACTATAATGAAACCTTCTCCCATGTTGCCAAAATGAACTCTATCCACCATGTTCTTTCCCTTGTTGCCTCTTTCAAATGGGAAGTCCATCAGATGGATGTTAAATTTGCCTTCTTGCATGGAGACTTACATGAAGAAATCTATATGGAACAACCTCCTGTCTATATACAAACAAACTCCAGCCTTGTATGTCAGCTTAAGAAATCCCTTTATGGTCTCAAGCAAGTCCCTTGGGCTTGGTATGCCAAAATGGATAACTTTCTTTTATATACTAGATTTTCTAGGTGTCATTCTGACAATACTATCTACACCAAGAAAGTGGGTAAGTCTCTTATCATTCTTATTCTTTATGTTGATGATCTTATCCTTACTTGTAGTTATCCCAAACTTATAAACCATGTGAAGTCCAAACTTAAAAAGAATTTTGAAATGATAGACTTAGGAAACTTGCATTATTTTCTTGGTCTTTAAGTCTTGCAAACCAAGGAAGGTATTTCCCTTTCCCAGTCCAAGTATCCCTGTGATATTCTATGCCACTTTCACATGAAAGACTATAAGCCAACCCCTTCTCCCTTTTAGTATGGAGCCAAACTTTCAGGCACTTGTACTTCCCTTGAAGTTGATCCCACCTTATATTGTCAGCTTGTAGGAAAGCTTTTGTATCTGACCCATACTCATCCTGACCTTTCCTTTGCTGTTGGCCTTATTGCTCGATTTATGAAAAACCCACATGAAAGTCATAGGAAAACAGCTAAAAGAATACTTCGTTATGTTCCAGGTATAGTTCAGTTTGGGATTCATTACAATGCAGAAGCATCTCCTCTATTGGTTGGTTTCACTAATTCCGATTGGGCTGGTGACCCTGATGATCAGAAGTCTACTACAAGTTATGTGTTCACTCTTGGTTCAGGACCTATTAGATGGGCTTGTAAGAAACAAAGTGCCATTTCTCTTTCTTCAACAGAAATAGAGTATCGTGGCATCGTAGGAGCTAGTAAGGAAGCCCTGTGGCTTCGTCAGATCCTGTCAGAGTTTGGCTTTCAGTAGTAGCATTCGATTACACTTTGGTTTGATAATCAAAGTGCCATTAAACTATGCAAAGATCTAGTCCAACATCAACACGACAAACACATTGAACTGCACATGCAATTCATCAGAAAGCTCATTCATGACCATGTTCTTGAAGTGCAATATTGTTCAATAGATGATCAAGTTGTAGACATCTTTACAAAGGCTCTCATAGAGGCGAAGTTTACTAAAATTCAATTTATGGTTGGAGTTTAGGAAGTTGTCACTAAGGGGGGATAGCTCTATCCTCCTTCTTCTCCTATTGTGTCATATTTGTACATCTTCAATCCTATCCCAAGTTGTTCTTAAGGGGGGATGTTAGGATATTTCGACACATAGGAAATAGTTAAGTATAACTTGGTCTAATGTAGAGTTAGGTGAAGTGTGTTTCTTTACTATGTACTTTTGTAACTTACAATTCGATGGTCACAATATGTTCTAGACATGAAGTTATCCGATGGTTCATTCTCTCCTCAGTATTACCGACACTTGATCCATGGCTTAACACTTGATTGGTCCATGATCTCTATTTAAAGAGCATGAAGGGTCATTTGTAGGGTGGCTGTTCATGAGAGAAGCTTATGTAAATTTTCATTCTTTTATTAATAAATTTCCTGAAGTGGCCGTGTTGGCTTAGGCCATGGTTTGTTTCCCTCCTTGAGGGTTTTAACCACGTCAAGAATATTGGTGTATTGGTCTGTGATCTATTTGTGAGCGGTGTCCTTTGGTGTTATGTCTAAGGAACTTACCCTGTAAATTCCTACAATAATAAACCCAAGGGGATAATATTAACCCGAAGGGATTAATATTATAAACCCAAGGTATATAGACCATATTATAAATATTATAAACTCTAAAAAATAATGTTGACCATAGTTGACAATGGTCATGATTGATTTCATAAAATAAGGTTAACCATGGTTGACCAGGACTGACCATGGTTGACCAAGACTGACCATGGTTGAATATAAATTCTTTTGATTTATAATATTAATCGTAGGGTTTATATTCCTAGGGTTTAATATTAAGCCTAATTTGCAATATTAATACCTTGGGTTTATTAATTTTAGGGTTTATATTCTTAGGGTTTAATATTCATCCTAGGGTTTAATGTTTTTCTCTTGGGTTTATAATCCCTTGGGTTTTTAATATTTATCTCTCGGGTTTATCATATTAATTGTAATGTTCATGATATTAATCTTAGGGATTGTCTTGATAAGAAAAACAATCATGGTCAAGGATGGTCAACAATTTCCAACATCATAATGTGACAACCATTGTCTCAATTCAAAAATCAACCATGGTCGACCATGACCAACCATGTATTTTTTTTGGGTTTATAATATTTATATTAGGGTTTATATACCCTGGCTTTATAATCGAACATGGTCAACCATGTTTATTTTAGGGTTTATAATATTTATCTTAGGGTTAATATACCTTAGGTTGGTCAATTGGTCAATATAAAATCAACCATGGTCAATCATGGTTAAACATGGTCATCCATGGTCCAATGTCACATTGTGACAAAGATTGTCCCAGTATGAAAATCTACCATGGTCATCCATTATCAACAATGGTCAACCATGGTCCCACATCACATTGTGACAAATATTTTCTCAATATGAAAATCAACCATGTTTATTTAATGGTTTATAATATTTATCTAGGGGTTTATATAACTTGGGTTTATGTTATTCCCTTAGGTTTAATATTGTTGCCTTGGGTTTATAATCCCTTGGGTTTTTAGTATTAATCCCTTGGGTTTATAATATCAATCATGGTCAACCATGATCAATCACGGTCAACCATGGTCAATCATGGTCAACCATGGTTAACCATGTTTTATAAAATCAATCATGGCCCAACATCACACTGTGACAAGGATTGTTTCAATATGAAAATCAACCAAGGTAAACCATGTTTATTTTAGGGTTTACAATATTTATCTTAGGGTTGATGTTGAGCTAATTTATGTGACTAAATTAACGCAAGTATTATTATCAATCCGGGTTTGTGAAACTTAGAGGCAAATCCACTATTTGTGAAGATCAAGTATAACTACACTTTGAAAGATAAATGGCAAAAGAAACTAAGGAAACATATATCTAAAACTCTTAATTCAATCAGCTTAAAAGAGGAAACACTGAAAGAGTTCTTGACTCAAGAGATCTGCTCTCACCTCAATTATGACTTCAATGAATTAGAGATTATAATCAAAGACTCAAGATGCATAAATCATACATGAAAAAGAGCTCTTAACTTAAGAGACATTCAAAGTTTTCCATAATCACTCATTCATCTCAAGATATAAATCTAAATGGAAACAAACTGTTTGCATGTAAATAAAAGACTAAATCTAATTCACCATTTCAAAGAGAGAATGCTCAACTTGAGCACTTGCTTGCCAACTCAATTAGATGATGAAGAAACCATTAACAAATGAAATCAATAACCATGATGCAATCTGAAATAAGACTTTTGAAAAACTAAAGCTATCATCAACCAGATTTGCAATGAAATAAAACTAGTCTAAATTGGAAGTGTACTTAGCTTGGTGTGGGGGCCCTCCACCCTTGCCTTGCACACTTATGAAGATGATATCAGAAGCTTTAGATCAGTCAAACATCCATGTACTGATCAGCAAAATGAAAGTAACACAAGTCTCCAACTTAAGTCTTCACACCAAAAATATTACAGCATAAAAGTATCAAATGTCAAGTGTGTTGAGCCATCAAAATGTGGCTCTTAAATAATGAGTCTATGAAACCAACTGATCTAAAATCACTCTAACAAACATAGCTATCCTAATCCACCTATCCAAGTCGAATCCAACTCCCTCATCCCAAGAAATATGACTAAAATCAGGGAATCCTAAAACAGCCCCATTTAAATGGGATTTCTAGATGACTAGTCATGATTGACTAGCTCCAAAAAGGCATAAGAAAACTCGTTCTGCTGAAA
>APFE031691658.1:83514-110340 GCA_000404065.3 Pinus taeda | reverse complement strand
AGGTGAAAATGAGGGATAAATGGATAACTAGATAAGTTTATCAAAGCAAAATGAGATCAAATCTGAAGCCCAACAGTTGATATACTTTGGGTTGATAATATTAATCACTCACGTTTAATATTATTTCACTGGGTTCATAATCCATTGGAGTTTTAGTATTAGTCCCTTGGGTTTATAATATCAACCTCTTGGGTTTATTAATCTAAGGGTTCAACCATTATCAACCATGGTACGGTGTCACATTGCAACAAATATTGTCTCAATATGAAAATCAACCATGTTCAACCATGTTTATCTAAGGGTTTATATTTTTTGTCTAAGGGTTTATATACCTTAGGTTTATGTTATTTAGTCTTGGGTTTAATATTATTCCATTGGGGTTATAATCCCTTGGTTCATTAGTATTAATTCCTTGGGTTTATAATGTCAATCATGGCCAACCATGATAAACCATGCTCAATCATGGTCAAACATGGTCAACCATTTTTTTATAAAATCAATCATGGTCAACCATGGTCCAACATCGCATTGTGACAAGTATTACCTCAGTATGAAAAAAAACTTTGGTCAACCATGATCCAACGTCAGAATGTGTCGATATGAAAATCAATCTTGGACAATCATGGTCCAACGTTGCATTGTGATGAGGATTGTATCAATATGAAAATCAACCATCATTAACTATAGTCAACATTGTTTATTTTAGGGTTCATAATATTTATCTTACGATTTATATACCTTGGGTTTATAATATTAATCCCTTGGGTTTAATATTATTCCCTTAGGTTCAAAGTACCTTGGGGTTTTAGTATTAATCATTTGGGTTTATTATTCCCTTGGGTCAATAATATCAATACCTTTGATTTATTAATCTAAGTGTTCATATTCCTATGGTTTAATATTTTCCCTTGGGTTTTTAGTATTAATCCCTTGGGTTTATAATATCATGGTAAACCATGGTCAATCATTCTCAACAAAGGACAACCATGTTTTATAAAATAAATCATGGTCAACCATGGTGCAATGTCACATTGTGACAAAGATTGTATCAATATGAAAATCAACCATGGTCAGCCATGGTTCAATGTCACATTGTTGGGATCGGGTCCCCTGGGGTCGTTTTTGGGACTAAAAGCCTAAGTTTGGGGTAGAAAGTCTGAATTTTGTATAAAGGAATGTAAGTCTCCACATTTGTGGTCGCAGAGCGTGAATATAGCAAGAGTCAAAAAGGGTTTCCACCCTTAGTTTAGATAGCTTGTGTTGACTTTAGAGATCTGCCCTTGGTCCGCAGACCAAGGGATTGTATAAGAAGGGAGTCTTAGAAGAGTTTAATGGGGATGTAGAGTTCTAAGTAAGTTTGAGTTCTTGATGAGTCTGTGAAGAGCTAAGAGAGAGAGTTTTAGTGTAGGAAGAGGCTCTGCAGCTGAGTACATAGAGGCCTAGGGTAGAAGTCCACAACTAAGTGCGTGGAGCCCTGCAGTTGTGTGTGTAGGGAAGATGGAGTCTGTATTGGAAATTTGAATCATAAATAAAGAGAAGTATTATGGAATTATTGTGTATTTTGTCTCTATGGAATGCATGCAATTATGTTATGTTAAGTTCTGGGTTTATGTTATAATGCTAATTTGATGCGTGAATATATATGTTTCTATCTGCTATATGAATTCAAATAAGGATATATGTTTACGCCAAGATAATCTTAATTGCATGGTAAAATTGGTGAACACTTAAGATAATTTGGGAAGTTATACAATTACACTGTAAAAAAGGCATGTAAGTGCCTGAATCGCTGGTTAGGGTTTCGCAAAGGATGATCGTATACCTTCACAGAGGTTCTAAGAGACAGAAGAGAAAGTGCATCGATAAGCCCTAAAGGCTTATTGATCTGCATGAAGGAAGGGTTTAAGGTATAAAATCAACATCACAAGGATCTCAAGCTGCGAAAACTTGGTTCCTGCATCCCCCATACTGCTTCAGGTGAGACTTTGGTCCGCACTCTGCAGACTGATGCCAAAAAGGCCAGTAGTGTAAGGATTTTCTTGGCTGACTAACACTGAACCTGGGTTAGGGCCCATCAAGCCAACATATGGTTCTGTTGCTGGGATCGGGATTTGCATAATGAGATGTGTGATGTCACATCATTGGAATCTAACTAAGAAGGAGATTGAAGATTGGTTGGATAGAAATATCCATGAATTCACGGTGCAAGAAAATAGGAATCCATGATTGAAAAAGGAACAGTGGTTGGATGGATATTTGTACACAAAAATTTCATGAAATCTTCTTTTGTTCTTTCCCGGTTGAACTATATGAGTGGATCGCGAAGTTGGTAGACGACCAGAGAAGGTGGAGGCTTGACAATCCGATTGTTTGGACCTCGGAGTTAGTGCGGATAGTGGAAGCCTATGAAGATAAGATCATGCCTATTGTTGATCATTGGCTCGACGTATCATAGGAGGGTTTTTGATAAAGTTCTTGGTTGATATTTCAGTTAGTTACAACAAAACAGAGTGCTGCTTCTTCAATGGGCCGCGAGGTAAGTACTTGAAATCATTAAATACTTGGATTCGGATGCTCTTGTGTGAAAAGTGACTGATGCAGTTATCTTGATGTTCAGGGCTATAGGAAGTGGAAGGTATTTCAGGGATGGAGGGAGAAAAGGTCTTGAGTATAGCCCGTTGATTGAGCCTCCTTTGAGTGACGACGAAGGAGTAGTGCAGGCTTCTCCACTGAGCGCTATTCAGTTGATAAGATAAGGGTTCCCTCGAATACCTACACTGCCTCCATCCTCATCCCATCCATCCACACTGCCTCCATCCTCACCTCCACCACTTACCCCATCACCCACACCACCGCCACCTCCACCACTGTTCAACATGGTGAACTCCATAAAGCTACCAATATTCAAGGGCATAGGAAATGAAAATCCAGACCAATTTTGGTTCATTGCGAAGGCTATATGGGAAGCTCAATATATCACAGATGATCAAATGAAGAAACCAACGTTGGTTAGTGCTTTGCATGACCATGCACTAACGTGGTACATTAAGTACAATACTGATAACCTGACATATGCATTGGAAGATATCCAGACTGTGTTGAATAGGGAATTCAGTAGTCCTAAGTCTCAAGCGCAATCCATTGTGGGATTCAAGGAGATCATGATGAAGCTTGGGGGGACACCCTGTGATTTGGATCAAAGATTGAAGTGTACGATCTGTAAAGCCAACATGAACCTAACTAATGGGTAGCACCGCGAATGGTTTGTGGCCTCACTTTTGCCTCACCTAAGGGTTGCACTATCACTACATAAGATTGGCACCCAAGCGGAAGCTCTGGAAATCACGATGAGACTGCACGAGACACTAATGCAGGATGCTAATATGGAGGTTCAATAGATTCACATGCAGTTGCAAAACATTTGACTTGAAATGCAAAGCCCGAAGAAAGACAAAATAGCTTGACCAGAGGCATGTGAAGAAGTCTGGTGCCTAAAATGCAAAGGTTAGGGGCATGACAAGGATCACTGTCTAGTATTTGTGAATTATGTTGCAACAGGTGGACCAATGCCTTTAAGGCCAGAGGCTGCAGTAGGGGGACCAATGCCTTTGAGGCCAGAGGCTGCAACAGGGCCAAGTACAAGGCCTGCACTATGGTGTGCTATATGCTAGGTAGCTGGGAAGCATATGACTTACAATTGCCATTTTCTTTATAAATTCGTACAAACACCACAACAACTCTTCTGCAATTTTTGGCAATCAGTAGGTCATGACGAGCTCAATTACTATAGTTATGAATTAATGATGGATAGGACACTTGCATATAGGGTGCAGGTAGAAACGCAGCCTCCGAACCAAGGCACTAGGGGAGCGCGAGGTGAGTATGAGGGGTGCGGCTGAGGCAGAGGTGGAGGAGGGCCTGGTAGAGGTCGAGGGCAACTTATTTGTTACAACTGCAGATGACTAGGACACTATGCGAGAGACTGACCGAACCCGATGTGACTGTCCTGACGCTATTGTACTCAGTTTGACCATGCGACTGAGGATGTCCTTATATTTTTGGCTAAGATTCACAAAAAGGGGGTGCAACATCCACAAAACCTATAGATGATGAGGGTTGAGCCTCATGAGGAATACCCTAAGGTAAACATTATGTTGCAAAGTGGAATGATGACTAGTGAGGATAAAGGGAAGCAACCTGCAGAAGGTGAGTGGGTCCGCAAAGCACCAGAAAAGGAGACTAGGTTTGATCTGGAGCACACAAAAGAAACATTTATGGAAGCAAAGAAAAGCTTCACTGAGGCCTCTACCTCAAGAAGTCAGGAGAAACCAGTTGAAGAAATGGACCCATCCATGATTACCATGTTCTTAGAGACTTGCATGAAACTACTCCACATAGTAAGGCTATGAAGGGACTGGAGGAACTAATCAATCAGTGTGTTGGCAAGGACTGCGCTATTGATGAACCACATGTATTCAGAAAGCTTAGTAAGCATAAGGCAAGGACAGGATGTGAGATGAGACTCACCACGCAGATAGGAGAATATGAGATGGATCAAGTTATTCTGGATCTAGGGTCAGACACGAATGTTCTGCCTAAGCAGACATGGGAGCGGATGGGGAGACCTGCGTTACAGTGGTCCCTAATTTAGTTAAGAATGGAAAATCAACAGAAGATCAACAACACCCAGATGGATGTACATTGAGACTCCACCATTGACATCGTAAAATACCTTAGAAACAAGAATCAATGCATGGATAAGGTCGTGACTGAGGCATGCATACCTATCCCAAAGCTGGACATTCTCAAGGCTAAGCCAGTAGATCTACGGGTTCAGAAGCTCGTTGCTAGAGTACGCGAAGCACGCACCGAATTGGCAAAGGTCCAGTTGGAACTGAACCTAAAAATCATAGAGTTGCAATTGAAGGCCCAGCATTTGACTCCGCCATAAATCATAAAACAACGTGAGTCAGCTGTGAAAGATGTAGTAGTAGCAGTGGGCAATGCAGTGAAGGATTGCACGACACTCTTCGAGCAGTCACTCGAGGTGGTCACCAGCATGCAAGAAGACCCCACTGTGCAGAGGATGGAAACAAAAGCGCGAGAGTTATAGTAGCACTACGACGAATTCAAAGTGACAGCGTGCATTATCGCCATCACGCAGAGGCTGGCAAAGCTGTAGGAGGCCAAGGCTTTGAAAGAGCAGGTATATGCAGCTCAACACCACAAGGAAGTAGTGCTGAAGGCTCACCTATAGCCTTGGTTGGGTGAGGCCTATTTGATCACGACCACTATTGAAGGCAAGCTGGCTAGTCTACAAAAGACTTAGCAGAAGATTCAATAAGAAGGTGCAAGGCCAACAACGAAGCAACTGTTCGAGGAGATGAAGCAGGTGGCAGAACAGTGTACCATCGAAGTTGCAGTTGTCCAAGTTGAGCTAGGAGGTCTTCGCGACAATATATCTGCACTAGTCGAGTGACTCGAGGGCGAGTCACCATGTTTGTGTTGGGGGCCTGTTGGGAACGAGTCCTCTATGGTCATTTTTGGGACTAAAAGCCTAAGTTTTGTGTAGAAAGCCTAAATTTTGTATAAATGAATGTAAATTCTCCACATTTTGTTGCCGCAGAGCACGAAGATATCAAGAGTCAAAAAGGGTTTCCGCCCTTAGTTTAGATAGCTTGTGTCACCTTTAGAGATCTGCCCTTGGTTCGCGGACCATGGGATTGTATAAAAAGGGAGTCTTAGAAGAGTCTAAAGGGGAAGTAGAGTTCTAAGTAAGTTTGAGTTCTTGATGAGTCTATGAAGAGCTAAGAGCGAGTGTCTTAGCGTAGGAAGAGGCTCTATAGCTGAGTGTGCAGAGGCCTAGGGTAGAAGTCTGCAGCTAAGTGCACGTATTGGAAATCTGAATCATCAATAAAGAGAAGTATTATGGAATTAATGTGTATTTTGTCTCTGTGGAATGCATGTGATTATGTTATGTTAAGTTTTGAGTTTATGCTATAATGCTAATTTGATGTGCGAATATATATTTTTCTATCTGCTATATGAATGAAAATAAGGATATATGTTTACGCGAAGATAACCTTAATTGCCTGGTAAAATTGGCGAACACTTAAGATAATTTGGGAAATTATAAAATAACAATGTAACAAAGGCGTGAAAGTGCTTGAATCACTGGTTAGGGTTGCACGAAGGATGATCGTATACCTTCATGGAGGTTCTAAGAGACAAAAGAGAAAGTGCATTGATAAGCCCTAAAGGCTTATCGATCTGCGCGAAGGAAGGGTTTAAGGTATAAAACTGACATCACGACCATCTCATGGTGTAGAAAATTGGTTCCTGCATCCCCCCATACTGCTTCAGGTGAGAATTTGGTCCGCACTCCGCGGACTGATGCCGAAAGGGCCAGTAGTGTAGGGATTTTCTTGGCTGACTAGCGCTGAACCTGGGTCAGGGCCCATCAAGCCAACACACATTGTGACACATAATGTCTTGATATGAAAATCAATCATGGTTAATCATGGTCAATTATGGTCCAACATCTCATTGTGACATTGATTGTCTCAATATGAAAATCGACCATGGTCAACCAAGTTTATTTTAGGGTTTACAATATTTATCTTAGTGTTTATTTACCTTGGGTTGGTCAATCATGTTAAAACATGGTCAACCATGGTCCAATGTCACATTGTGACAAATATTGTCCCAGTATGAAAATATACCATGGTCAACCATTGTTAACCATGGTCCCACATTGCATTGCAACAAAGATTGTCTCAATATGAAAATCAACCATGGTCAACCATGTTTATTTAAGGGTTTATAACATTTATCTTGGGGTTTATATACCTTGAGTTTATGTTATTCCCTTGGGTTTAATATTATTCCCTTGGGTTTTTAGTATTAATCCCTTGGGTTTATAATATCAATGATGGTCAACCTTGGTCAACCATGGTTAAGCATGTTTTATAAAATCAATCATGGCCCAACATTACATGTTATGTACTATGCTTAATTGCTACAATTTTCGTGTGATTAACATAATGTATCTAATTAATGGAAGTCAAATAGTTTTGTGAATGGTAAATTTTACATTAATTAATTTATGGAACTCTCCGTGTGACACATTTTCTATAATAGTTAATAACTTTATAACGAATACTATGATAACAATTAATACAATAGACCTCGATAGGACTATTTTATATAATCCTTCACCATCATTAATGAGCCTTTATGGATAGAAATTCAAGTGAATGGAGATATAATTATGGAGTTATAGTTATTAGTTTCACTTCTATTATAATATTTTCAGAGTTTCTTGTATCAATTCGATGGTTGTTGAAGTTTTATATGATCATGATATAATTACCATCGGATATTAATTTTCTCTTTCTAGACACATACTACAAAGATATTATGAAGGAATTTATTTAACTTATAATTATGAAGGAAGAAGAATATGTTTGGACATGGAACAAGAAACAACTTTTCACAGAAAACAAACATGTCCATAATGATGTTCAGCGAGGTAGGCAACCTGATGTCAAATTATGAAGTAATCTGGATTAATTTCAACTACAATTGAACATAGACCATTGTTAAAATCTACACACCAAGCTGTGAGTAAGCATGACTCAGGTTTATAATTTTGTGGTCAACTGCATAAGTTTGTGCAAATGACAATTTTTTTTCTCCAGGTACCCATCTTCCACAATGCAAGAATCATCAGCATGTAAAAAAACAAATCAATTTCATTATATTTTGATATTAAAAATTTAGATTGATATAGATATAACATATAAATTCAAATTTCAATGTTATAAAAATAATATATTGAACATTAAATAAAATTATAAACATAATGTTATAAATATAATACAATACAAATAAAATACTATATAATGTTATATAATATCATATAATATAATATAATATTACAAATATAATATATTAAACATTTAGTTTAAATTCAAATCTAAAACATTTAGATTTAAAATTTAAAGGTAAACGATATAATTGAGGTTATAATTTTTTGGTGGTGGTATAATTGAGCTTTTATTTCATTGGCTTCCTTTATCAAAATTGATAAGATTTCAAAAGGTTTGTAAACAATGGAATGTTGTTTTGCAAAACCTTATTTTCCTCTTTGTTTGCAATCGATGTGCTGATGAAAAATTTGGATTTATTGCTCTGCTAGTTTATATTGGACATAACTGCCTTGTTGGATCCTACCTTAATCATAAAGGGCACATATCTTCATTGGTTTTTCCTTTTCTTCATTCCGGATACACAATTCAATGTAAAATTGGATCAATGATTGTGTTCACTGCGGCTACAAGTTTTTCTTATTCAAGGAATTATTTCATAATGAGCCCTTTTACAAAGACCTTTAGAAATTTTGGGTCTCTTTCTCTTGGGTAGTGTGGATTCTTCTCTCTCTTGGAAAAACTTAGTCCATGAAAATATGATTGGGTTGTGTGGAAACATATCTACAAAAACATGCATTCACATTTCTTTATTTGTAGCGGTGTTGATATGGTTTGGAAGGGGACAAAACTTCCTTATGGTGGCATAAACTTCCTTATGGTGGCATATTGGTTGGATTTTATAAGAAATTAGCAGGGTTTTTATTTGTTCCTATCTATGACATACGATGTATGTCATTAACATTATACAAGAACCAACTTCTTTGTCTCGTTAATAATGGTTCTACCTCTATTTGGTCACTTGAAGAAATTGATAATTTTCAATTTAGCCAAACTTGCAATGAACAAAGCTTAGAGTATTTTAAAGACGATTGGGGGTTCAGATGGATATTATTGGATACTATTTCTATGGATATTAATAATAAATTCCTAGGTTACCTTCCTTTTCATACAGTTGAAGGAAAAATACTTATGTCTAGTTGCATGGATGTGTTCTTAAAGGTATATGATTTGTTGACTAGATTATGTGCACCAACAATTACTAATGATGTTGTGGAGTCGTAAGAAGGGTCTCTTTCACCTCTAATTACCTCACATTAATTTGTCAATCCACAAACGTTTTGTTATTTCAAAGAGTGTCTCAGTATGAGGCTCACATTTGCCAGAGTAATGTTAGTAGTATAGTGCTTAAGAAAATACAAGAGTAAACTGATGCTGGAAAGAAAATCTACTTACAGCAAAAGGTCTTGAAGCCTAAATCATTCACTCAGAAAAATAAGCAATATATCAGTCAAGGATCCAGTAACAATAACTCATCCCTTTAGAAACTGATGTCCAAAAGTAATCAAGGAACTAATCGTCGATCTAGGGACCGGACAACCAATGGCAATGCCCACTACAGTCTCAGACCGTTCTTCACACCAAAGCAACAATAATGCAAATGATAGGAAATGGAACATCAAATATGAAATGGAACAACAAATTGGAAACTGTAATGGCAATTAAGTTTAAGAAGCAACAACACCTTAGTCTACAAAATCAAATGCAACCAATCATATCCTACGGAAATAAAATGGCAATCCTTTGTCTCTAAGGATGAATCGAACAACACATAGAAATAGAACAACATTGATTAGTGATGGAATATGGAACAACGCTGAGAATCAAACAATAACTTAACACATTGCACACCTCAATAGTAATATGATCTTGGTAATTCAATTGCAAATATTAGTTATAGATAATACGATCGTATTTCAGAATGGAACAACAATGCCCATAGGTTCAACAATCGCAATGAAATATAATTCTAAGCTGAGCTCAATAATACCAAAGGATGAGTGCACAACACAGATACTCTATAATGGAACAACAACAATATTCTGTAAAGACCAGAAATATCAGTATTTAACGAAATAGCAATGCGTTGCAGAGTTATGATGTCTCTGTCTCAAGAAATGATATCACTTAACGAATCAATTGTAACAGAGCTGTGAAGTAAAAATAACAGAACATATTAGATTACCGAATAAAGCTGATAAGCAAAACCACGCATAAACTAAGAGTAACAGTACAGGAGCAAGTGTTCCTCCAGGGCCGGGCCCTTATCCTCCAGGGGTACATCGCTTGAAGTTATTTCAGAATCACAAATGAAATAGCAACCAAGTTTGTATTAATGCTAAACCAGAATTATAGTAGATCACTTCTCAACGAGAGTTGATGATCAAAGTCTCAATTTTAAGAGAAATTACATGAAAACATAACCGATCCCCCAGGATAATAGTGCTGCCCCTTTTTATATTGGCAAAGGCGGAGATGTCCAGGTACAAAAAATAGTTAAAGTAGCGATCCCTCAGGATCACAGGATCTTGAGGGATTCGCCAAACTGTTGGCTCTCAGCTATTTCTTTAATTTCTTACGCCGAGCCGATATCTCCATATCCTTTCCATTGTTGATACGCTTTGATTTGGTATGCCTTATTTGCGTGCGGTTCCCCGCCAAAGGGATAACAGTTAATCTAGCTTCGTCCTTTCCTTTGGAACGAAAATCTTTCGTTTTTCCTTCTTCCTGCATAAGAAAATGACAATTGTCAGTATTTTCATTTTGCATATTAATCTTACAGATTTTGTCACAATTCCTTAGTATCTTCCTAGTTCATGATGCAAAAGGTTTGTAGGTTTTACCGAAAAGAACCTAAAGTAATCACCAAAAACATACTTTCTTTAGTACTCCACACACCCCCCTGATTAGCCTTTTTCATGCCCTCATGAAAAATTTGTAGTTGACATGTAAGGCCGTGAGAGAGTAGGCTGGAGATGGGATCTCATTCGGAGGTCTATAGCCATGATGCATAACTAGGTGTTCAAAGATATGGCCAAGTTGACCCTCAGGCATCTCATTTAGGGCTTGGTATCCAGGCGCAGGATGCCAAATAATTGGACTCCAGCATCTATATCCTAACCAGGATGGCCCTGCTCTCAGGATAACCTCACCATAGAGGTGCAAGCGGTTGGCAGCTAACTTAAAATTTTCATAATTAAATGGTTCCCTGAGTTGGATATTCGGATTAGAGATCTGATATCGAAATTTAGCCGCATCAATGGCAAGGTCTTTAATAGTGAAAAATTATTCTATTCCATGCCGATTGATTGCTGTATGAATGGGTCCTAATACTTCAATTACGCCTGGAGCCCCCATGAGGTTCCTATGTTCTCTCCACAACTGTACCGGATTCCTAGGCTCAGCTCTTACCCACAAGTCTAATCCATTTTCTTGTCTCTGAAAAGCATTATAGGACGTAAGCCATTTGATTTGATTAACCCCAAACGAGATAAATGCCTGCAATTGGATGTCCCCAACAAAAGGGCTGGGGTTCTGCTCGGTCTCTTGATCTAACACAAGGTTATGCAGATAGAAATCACACAGTAATCTTTGAACCTTCACTCCATAATGCTTACAACAATTTATAAAATTATCAATGGTATTAATTTGTATAGGAGCGCCTGCTTTAACAACCTTTATTTTCAATTGAAAATATCATTCCATTAAAAACAGGGCATAATTCCTATCAAGGGCTCTACAGGCTAGGATGTTAGTGTACAAAGAGCATAAGGTATCCATTTGCTTGACAACTATATCTAACCTACGAGTTACCTTTGCGACTTTTTCTTCTTCCTTTCACCATCCTTCAAAGGCCTGGCTTTCAGATAAGTTGACGTTCCTTAGCTGCTGTTGTAATTCTTCATACCTTTCCTGAGGGACTGTTTGTTCTGCGAGTTTTTTTGCTGCTTGCTGAGCTTGCATCAAACCCTATCGTAGGGTTACCATCCTCGGATCATTATCCCACATAGTAGTGGTGAGCGGCAGGTTCACCTGAATCTTTCTGTTGCGTTGCCCTGCATTCATAGTTTACATCCTTTTAGAGGGCTATGCCTCTGTGTGAACTTCCTTGTCCTCAGTCAATATATCATCGGTTTGTACTTCAATATGAGCAATAGTAGAATGCTGTTCCTTCTGATTTTGAACAACAGTCTACTCATGAACAACAAACTGTTTTTCAACGATGGTTTGAACAAAAGGCTACTCTTCATCAGCAATTTGAACAACAGACTGTTCCCCAACAAGGTATGGAATGGCAGACAACTTTTCGACAGGGTTTTGAACAATAGGATGGACTTGGGTCCTTTGAACCTTTTTCTTGAGAGGTTTTGCTATAATGGCTGCATGTCTCCCCCCGAAGTCCTTTTTACCCTTTTTCTTGCTTTCATAATCCTGATCTGCTGTCGAAGTTGAACTATTATATTCAGCAGTCTTTGCTGTTCTTTCTGTAATTTCTTAATTTCCTCAATTTCCTTAGAAGGAACAACAGACTGTTTACTCCGGCTTGGACTATTATCTTGATTGCTTACCTGGTTTTCCTCCTGTGGTGCTCCTCCAATGTTTTGTTCAGGTTGCTCAGAGGCAAGAACCCTAGCTGGTTCTATTACTTCATGGGTGACTTATTTTTCTACCTCCTCTTCTTCCAAAACTTCTTCTAGTGTAGTCTAGCTAGGAACTGATTGTTCCTCCTCTGTATCACTTCTCTCTCCTGACATACTTTCATCATGAACAGGTTGACTCTCGTTTTCTACCTCCTCGCCATGTAGTTCTTCGGGTGCATTTTTATCCTGAGCAAAGTGTTCTTCTGGTTCTTCTTCAGCATGGAGGTCTGGTGGGCTGAGAGGTTGACCATATTCGCCCATATTGGCCAAGATGTTGGCCAATTCATCTTCTCTCAATGGATTTTACAATGGGCTACCTTCACGCTGCTCTGTTTCCTTCTCCTGCTCAGGTTGCTTGGTTTCTTCCTCCCTTTCTCCTTTCTCATTTCCTTGCGTGCCTTCCTCATTTTCTTCTCCTTCTAATTGTGGGGGTTGCTCATCCCCAGAATCATCTACCTCTACTGGTTGGCTGGTGTCCCCTTGGGAATTCTCCAGCCTTCCTTTAATTCATGCCAATCTAACTGATTTTCTTCGTTTTAATGGAAGATATGGTGTACTGGTGGCATGCTTACGTTTTGGGGATGGCTTGGTCAATCCCCCGTTTATCAAGGCAATTAGCTCTTCCCAGATACTCTACTGCTGGGTAAGGCTATGGCTAACTATTAATCGTATCAATCCATGGTGATTGAAGACTGATTCTACATGCTGTGCTGTTTTCATACTCCGTGCGACATCATGAAGTAAAAAATTTAGAAATGCAAGTAAATTTCTAGAGCATTTCTGCTTTAATACAACTAAAAGTTTAAGGTGTCGTGGTCTTACCATGTCTTTCCTGCCTTCACAGGTGATGTAGCTCTGAATAATCCTTGCCAATTCTACCCATGGCTCTCCTAATGTTGTAGGCATAACTCCTTTTCCTCTAATTGTCAAGTTCTGGCCTTCATCTTGGAAGGTTTCTATGATTTTCTTCAGTCTTTCCTTCTTTAATGCCCATACAGGTTTGGCAGTTGGCAGTCTCAAGACTTCTGCAATTATGTCATTAGTGACCGCTATACGTTTCCCCCTCATTGTGGAGTGATCTTCTTGCAAGTTCTGCAAGAATTCTATTGCTACCGTCTCATTGGATTCCTGCAAACGTTCGAGATGAGTTATCTAACCTGCTCTTGCCAGAATTTCCCGTGCAGCAGCGGAGACTGTCAATTCCTGTGGTTCTCTTCGAATTGATCTTCCTCCCATGTTTTTAATTTCCCTGTAAAATCTCAGAATTAACAATGGAATAGCAAGTTGTTCACGCCGTTAAAACACAAAGAAACTAACAGACGTAGGACTCGCTAAACCTCAGAATTGACAATGGAACAACTAGTTGTTCATGCTGTTAAAACAAAAATAAAACTAACAGGCGTAGGACTTGCTCAAAATCTAAAGGACTTTACTAATGCCGCAGAGCATACTATGGAAATGGTTTAGGAACAACAAGCCATGCAAAAATAAAAAAAAAATAGTATACGATTGAGCCATGCTATTCCCAAGTACGCAATTTCCCGAATGGCGATCTGACATGTAAACTGGCGAATAATGAGGTTAACCTCCCCCCCCCCCCCGCAATGTGATAGGCCATCCCTGGCTGTCAAATAAAGGAGCGACGTGCCAATCTACCCTGGATCAGAGTCATAAAGGAACAATGTATGGAAGCATGCCATGTTTACAAAAGACAATAGGTTACCAAAATCGAGGTGCATACTTGGAGCACTTAACAAGTAAGAGATTGCTGTGATATGATGCGAGGCTAGGAGGATATGACAACTGCAGTGCACATAGAGTTTCATGCGGTCATTGTCACTTTTCTGTCATGATTGGTAATAATATATTACATGTGTTTGTATGGTTCGGGAAATAATATACATACTTCTTATGTGATTTATTAGTAAGGTATAAGAAATAGAAGGGTG
Organism: Pinus taeda; assembly: GCA_000404065.3. NCBI lineage: Eukaryota > Viridiplantae > Streptophyta > Pinopsida > Pinales > Pinaceae > Pinus > Pinus taeda. Next base: position 95,982 of record APFE031691658.1, on the reverse strand, counting down.
TTAATACTTACCTATTGGTGTAAGTAATGTGACTTCAATACCCATTAACAGAGCTCTGCTTCTGATAGGTGTCCATAACCTTGGCAGGGTTCTTTGTTTCACCCATGGAACCATGGTCCTTTGTGTATGCCTAGGAAATGTTATGTGATGTCAAAATGTAGGCCATTATGTTGGCTTGGTGACCAGTTAGTCATAATGCCATTCACGAGGAAGGAGTGAAAGGTGGGCAGGCCGGCTCGTGATGAGACCTCCTGTTCCAAGGGATTTTTATTTTGATGTACCTTTTGGACCATATCCCTGATGTGGTAGCCATAGTGGGATTGCCACTTCACTTTCTTCCTTATGATCATGGTAGGCTGGCTCTTAATGAGACCCCCTATCCTGCATTTGACAACTTATTAAAACATCATTTTTCACTTCCTTTTTTCTTTTTCTTTCATAAGATACTTTCCCATTTATACACAAAGTGTGGTTCAACACTCCTTAAGAGTAGGAATGGTGGAAGAAGTCTTAACATCTCAATAGGAACGTGTAAACCCTTTGCTCTTATTCCTAAATAATAATCAAAGAAATTTGTGAAAATTTTAAAAGAACCCACATGATAAAGATAACCAATCAGATCAAAATTAGTGAAATAATGATAGCAAGGGTAATGGATAAGTGTGTCCTCTCCTCTGTCCTCTTACCAATTTAGAGCAATTTCCTATAAAAATAGCGATTTTATAGTTTTACTGATTTCAACATGTTGTGATTTTGTATCCATTGCATAAGTGCATAGATGTGTTCCAAACGACTTGAAATAGTAGGAATAGTAGGCATCCTCAAATTAGAACAAGGAAAGCAAAAAGGATTATGAGGATGTTGTTATTGCCAAAAAGGAAGAGCAAAAGAAAGCAAGTGGTGTTCCTTTTGAAAAAGGAATAGCAAAAATAAAAAATGCTGCTCCTTTGAAAAAGGAACAATAGAAAACACACAAATGTTGTTCCTTTGGAAAAGGAACAACAAACATCAAAAAGTGTTGTTCCTTTGGAAAAGAAACAACAGAAAACACAACTGCCGTTCCTTTGGAAAAGGAACAACAAAAATCAAAAGTGTTGTTTCTTTGGAAAAGGAACAACAGAAAACACACAATGCCGTTCCTTTGGAAAAGGAACAACAAAAATCAAAAGTGTTGTTCCTTTGGAAAAGGAACAACAGGAAACACATAATGTTGTTCCTTTGGAAAAGGAACAACAAAAATCAAAAGTTCTATTCCTTTGGAAAAGGAACAACAGAAATCAAAAGTGTTGTTCCTTTGGAAAAGGAACAACAAGCAACCAAAATGTTGTTCCTTTGGAAAAGGAACAACAAAATCAAAAAGTGTTGTTCCTTTGGAAAAGGAACAACAAGAGCACAAGGTAAAAAAATAGCAAAGTTAAAGCAAAATGAACGGTTGATCCACAAGGTGCTTTTCCTTTGAAAAAGGAATAGTAAAACGAAAATGTTGTTCCTTTGAAAAAAGGAACAACAAAAGAATAGTAACAACAAAGTGTTGATACAAAAATATGTATAAAGAAATTATGTACAAAGTGTGAAAAGAGATAAATCATTTAATGAATCACAGGTGAGGAAGACTTCTCTCCCTCCCCCAAAATTTCCATGTCAGAGTCTTCACGTAGCTGCTGACAGAAGGACTCCCAAGTGAGTGGTTTACGATAAAGTCAAACTCGGTGACAATTTGCCTTGAAGGCATATCTAGAACCGTCGATAGTCATTAGAGTAAGAGTACCGTTATCATGTACCTTCTGGATTTTGTATGGCCTGAGCCAGCGAGTTTGAAGTTTCCTGGGAAAGTCTTGGAACCTGGAATCGTACAAAAGAGCCTAGTCTCCTTCGTGGAAGACTTTATTTTTGATGAGAGCATCATGCCATTTGGCTCGCTGCTGTTGAATCAGTGTGATCTTTTGAAGTGCAGAGAGCCTGATTTCATCCAGCTCATTGATCTACTGTAATCGATTAATCCGCACCTCAGTTAGATCTAAGCCAACTTCCTGTGTTGTTCGCAATGTTTGGATTTCGAATTTTATAGGGAAGATGGGTTATTTTCCAAACGCTAATTGATAAGGTAAGTAGCCGGTGGTGCTTCTCCATGTTGTTCTGTAAGCCCACAATGCTTTTGGTATTCTTGCAGCCCAATCACGTCTATGTGATGCAATTGTTTTTGTTAGGATTGCTTCTATTATTTTATTGCTGCTTTCCACCTAACCATTTGCCTGTGGGTGGTATGGAGTAGTGATTTTATGCTGGATATGATAGTTTTTGAGTGTTTTAGCTATTTTGTTACCAACAAACTGTGGTCCACCGTCTATAATTATATCTCTTGGAAGGCCATAGCGCACAAATATATGGAACATGAACTATATGACAAAATCCTCAGTAGCTCTCGGCAATGCCTCTGCTTCAACCCATTTGGTGACATACTCTATTTCCACCAAAATATATGTTTTTTGGTTCGAGGATGGGTTAATTGGTCCAACAAAATCGAGGGCCCATCGTTCGAATGGTTCAATGGCTAGCTGTGGGTTGAGGGGCATTTCATCAGACTGACTAGGGCGGCCTGCTCTCTGGCAACTGTCACAGGCTTGGACGAATTTTTTTGCATCTTTAAAAATTGTGGGCCAATAATACCCTGTTTGCAGCACCTTATGTCTAGTCCTTTTACCAGCAAAGTGTCTGCCACATGGTCCATCGTGACAGGCCTTTAAAATGTCAAATATTTCATCCTCATGAATGCATCTCCTGATATGCATATCTGCCCCTGTGTGAAACAGGTAGCCCCCAATCCAAGAAAACCAAACACTTCGCTGAATAATATGTTTCCGCTCATTGGGGGTTAGATGTTTCGGTAATTTACATACTGCCAGGTAATTGGAAACATCAGCATACCAAGGTGTTTTAACAGCAACAACAAACAGCTGTTCATCTGGAAATTGGTCTTCAACTGCTGCTGCGTCAATTGGCTTTGGCATTCGTGAGAGAAAATCAGATACCGAATTTTCTTTTCCAGGTCGATCCTTGATTGTAATATCAAATTCCTACAATAATGTCAGCCATCTGGTTATTCTGCCATTTGTGATAGGCTTGTTTGCTAAATATTTTATGACAGAATGATCTGTATACAAGATAACAGGATATCTAGTAATGTAATGCCTGAACTTATTGACAGCATGTATTACAGCTAGAAATTATTTTTCAGTGACAGTATAATTCAATTCAGCAGGGGATAAATTTTTGCTAATGTAATAAATTGCATATGGTTTTTTATCCTCTTCCTGCCCAAGGACTGCTCCAATGGCTATATCTGAGGCATCTGATGATATCTGAAATGGAAAATCCCAATTTGGTCCTCGAAGGACTGGGGCTGTGGACACGAGCTTCTTCAGATCTTGAAAAGCACGTTCAAATTTCTCTGTCCAAAGAAAGTCAACATTCCATGTTAGTGCATACAAAGGTGCAACAATATGTGAAATTTTTTCTATAAACCTCCTATAATAACCAGTGAATCCAAGAAAACTACGTACCTCCGTTTGAGTAGTAGGAGTAGGAATTAGCAAAATTATTTGGATTTTGGTTGGGTCTACCTGAATGCCAGCTGCTGAAATATAGTTTCCTAGGATAAGTCCTTCAGTCATCATCATATAGCATTTTTCGTGACTTGGACAAAGTCTAGTAGAAATGCAGCGTTGTAGGACTTTTTCCAGTGTGTCCAATGCTGGATCGAACTCGTCTTCGTATGGTGTAAAGTCATCCATATATACTTCAAGTCCTTCGTTTATTAAGTCTTCAAAAATTACTGAGGATAGCCCTTTGGAATGTGGTAGGAGCATTGCATAAGCCAAAAGGTAGAACTCTGTAGGCAAATGTTCCCCAAGGACAAGTAAAAGTGGTTTGTCTTGGTCTTCAGGGGCAATCTGGATCTGATTATATCCACTAAAGCCATGTAGGAAGGAAAAGAATTTCTTTCCTACCAAAGTATCTAATACTTGGTCGATAAATGGGAGAGGGAAGTGGTCTTTTTGTGTTGCTTTGTTTAGCTCTTTGTAGTCCACACAAATTCTCCACTTCCCATTCTTTTTTGGTACCACCATAAGTGGAGAGACCCATTTACTATTGGAGATAGGATAGATGAAATTGACATCTAAAAGTTTTTGAAGTTCAACTTTTACCACATCTTTTAGATGAGGATTAAGTCTCCTTTGAGGATGGGGAACAGGTCTCGCATATTTTTCTACGTAAATGTGGTGTGTACATAATTGGGGATCAATTCCTTTCATATTAGGGTAATCCCATGCAAATGCTTCTTTATATTTCCTTAATAATTGGATGAGCTTCTCTTCTTGTTCGGAGGTGAGGTTGGCATTAATGTTTAAGGTCTTTCCTGGTTCAATTTCCACAATTTTGCTATTTGCAACAGAGGTAACAGGTATCATTTGATCATGTGTTTCTTTAAGAGGATCTTCTTCTAACTCGTTATCGAATGCTGCCTCTATCATGTGACATTGCGTGTGGGATTTGAGTTCAGTCTGACTAATAAAATTATTAATGGCATCATCTTTTGTTTGATCGTTGAAATCAAGTGCCTCTTGTATAGTTAATGGAGATCTAATGTTTTCAGTAAGGTATGATACAGGGTGCCTATTAGTTTTCATTATCATGACACTTGGTTGCGCTAGAGGATATAAAGCTAAGTTCTTGATATTTGCTCCTCTGGTTATGGTCATATTGCCTTGTCGGTAGCCAATATAAGCATCGGCAGTTACAAGCCAAGGTCTACCTAAAATCAATGGATGTCCATCAAGTCGGTTTTTGGGATTTATTATCAGAAAATCGGTTAGATATTCCCAGGAGTCAACAGATACCATAACACCATGTAGTGTGCCTTCTGGCCTAACCACAGATCGGTCAGCCAGTTCTAGTAAAGCAGAGGCGGGTTCTACACATGTAATGCCTAGCTTTTGGCAAGTAGTAGTTGCTAAGATATTGATTGCAGCGCCTAGATCAACTAAGGCATTGGAGAAGGTTTGCCCATCAATTTGTACGGTTACTACTGGATTTCCTGGGTCTTCGTATTTAATGGATGTTTCTTTTCCTGATAATAATTCAGATAGAGTACCAACTACTTGGACTCTTGGGTTATTTGTGATATTCCTCCTTGGCTTCTTTACACATAATTCTTTGATAGTCCTTGCATATATCGGAATGTCTTGAATGGCTTGGAGGAATGGAATTTTTATGTACAAATTTTTTAATTCTCCCAGAATGTCAAAATCGGGATATTGCGTAGGTCGAGGTATTATTAATCATTCTAGGAATGGAGGATAGGATGGGGTTGCTTGATTATGACTTTGTTGTTCATTCACATCCTCTTCTTGTGGCGATTGTTCTCTAGGTAACTGATTTTCAACATGAACTGTCTTATCTCCCTCTGTTTCAACAATACGCCCAGATCTTAGCTGAAGATCATTGCACTCCCTCAGATCGGCTTCTATTTCTGGTGTTTCTACTATTTGGACAGATTGGACCAGTCTGTTATTTGGATTAGGGTTGGGTTGGGCAGGGAGCTGTAGTCTCAGGTTAGTCTGGGGGTTTTGTTGTAAGGCTGGCAATGTAGGTTGAGGGAGCGGAATGGTTCCTACTGGCTGATGCATCGGTCTTTGCCATTTTGTCTGCAGGGCTTGATTTTGTGAAGTAGGAGGGGTCCATTGTGCTGGGTATGCATTATTTTGCCAATATAGTGGGGCATAGGGAAAATTCGGCCAATTGGATTGACTTTCTTGGTTCAGCCACGGGTTTGATGAAGGAAATGACTGTGGTGACCAATTCGAGAAAGGAGGTTGAGGTTGATTTTTCCACATACTATATTGTTGAGCATTATATTGTGGAGACTGAAAAGAAGAATTCGGGTTCGAAAACATACCAGATTGTCGCGGCTGCCATTGACGGTGCTAATTGAGCAGATACACTAGCTCTGGCTCCTCTTCTGGTTCCTTGTATACTGCTTTTAATCCAGGAAGTGAGGGACAACTCTCTGTAAGGTGGTCTTTTATGCAGATGGCGCATGTTTGGACTACATTTAGTGGACACTCCTTATGGCTATGCTTCTTTCTGCATCGGGGACAGAAGATTGCCAAATTCTGTTCTGCCTCCACTTGCTTTTTCTTGCCCTGCATAATATAAAGTTATGTTGTTAGTGTCCCTAGTATATCAGTTTTAAAATTTTCCAATAAATTTCCAATTTCTGCACGCGTTACTCCTTCTATCGACATTCTATTATCTCTCACAAACCGATCATGCTCTGCTGGTTTTAGTCTTGTGCTGCCTCTCGAGCTCCTGATACATAAATCAATAATGTCAGCAAAATTTTCCTGATAAATATCTCCTTTTCCCATAATGTTTAATGTTTCAATCCATTGTTCTTTCATTCCCCTAATTAAGGTTGTTTTTAACACATGATCAGGTAAAGCTAGTGATGCATAAGGGGATCTTTGAAGATTATACTGAAAGCGTTCCACATACCTCTCCAATGTTTCATTTGGTCTAGCTACCATATGGAATATTTCGTCTTTTAGTTCCCTAGACCGGCAATAGTCCTGATATTTTTTTAGAAAAGATTCTTTCATTTGATCCCAATTATTTATAACACCACCACCTAATCCCATGAACCACCTCAAAGCAGCTCCTTTTAATGTAGAAGGAAATAATTTTAGTTTCTGGGGATCGGTGGTATAGTCATATCCTCTACACAACATGTCGAATTCAAACAAAAATGCACCCAGATCTTCTAATGTAAGGCCATGGAATGTAGGGATATGTTGAAGAGGAATTGCCTTCATAGGCACATTTGCTGTAGTATCCACGATAGGGTATTGCAGAGTAGAGGTTTGGGTGTTAGGCCGATTCTGTGCCATTTGATCGAATATATGCAAATAACCTTCTGGGATATATAGGAGGGTATTCCTAGGTTGAGGGGGAATGTGTTAAATTGGCAACTAGGGCTAAAATCCATGTGGGTCAGCTTATTTATGGTAACTGATATTTTTATTGGATCCCTCTCGTCGAGAGGTGTAGGATTGATCCAAAGATCATCCGACTCCAATATGTATTTATGGAGATATGAATTTATTTATATTATGGTTTTATTATCTAGCCGACCAGCTCTTACGTAGGCTTAGGAAGCCCAAACGTCATGACTACTCATCGTATATGTTTTAGTATAAATATAGAGGACTTGAAGTCATTTCAACACACATTCTTGATGTGATCTCTCTCCACTTCTTGGGTTTTTGGAGGAGAGTCACAAAAAGAATACACTGTCCTTGTTTGATGATTCCCTAGCCAATGTATGTTGGTCCAACACAGGGACAAGGAGACTCCTTCAACGCAGTCATGAAGACATATATACATAGTCAAATGAAGCTCTAACTCATTGCTAAGAAGAGGACTATTACGCTGCTCATGGAAACTTTATTATATGATGTTCATGGTAACGTTGTTCATGGAGCCCTAGCCATAGTAAGCCACAGGCTTATGGAGATGCACACAGAAATCTTGTAAGTTGGACCCTATGTGCTGTCACGACATTTATACACTGGGAAATATTAACACGCAGTTTATATATATACATGCTGTCTCATATATCACACCGTCCAAAGTTAAATATATACATGCTGTTTCATCAACGTTGTCCAATGTTAGATACACGTTGTTTTATATGATGCATATCAAACCTGTCCAATGTTATATATCTACACACTGGTCATATGAACCCGCAGTTTAGAACGCTGTCACATATGCAACCCGCAGTTATATATGGTAACTACACTGTCATGGTAATTATATGCAGCTCATACACATAGTTCATACGTTGTTCAGGAAGCATGATACATTATTCATGAAACCCTATACGCTGTAATGGAGACCTGTTAACTCAGTTAATGAAGACCTGCTAACACAGAAGAACTTTGCATTCTCCCTCTCTGAAATTTCGGGTATATAGCCACAGATCATACATGATCCAGCCGCAAGCATAGATGGCAGCCATGATAGAGAAATATATGGTAGCCACGATGAATCTGTTGTCATATAGCTGCAGTCAAGACTCTTATATGCAGATCATAAAGACAGTTATACACAGAAGTTTTGGCCTCCTCACTGTCTGGTTATATTGGCATTGATGAAGATCCAGGTGGTATTCCTGTAGCTGTCTCAATGGTATTCCTGTATGAAGAAAGCATAAAAGATATGTATGTGATTTAGGCATTTCATATCTATCTTGGATAGATGAATCAAGACAATATTTATATAAGGACGCAGAAATCTCTTTGGTCTCAAAAATGATATTCCTGTATCAGACAACAGTACCTTGGACTACCCAAAGCTTCGGTGATGAACACAATCCTCCTTGGTGGTATTTATCTCCATGAATGGGATCAAATGACAGTGTATTCTTGTGGCAAAGAAGATCTATGAAACCCTACAACTGTACTAACTCGGCATAGTTGTATATCACAATGAGAAGACTGGATTTGTCATTCTCAGCATACTTGTTGATTTGGGATAGCAATATGGAAGCAACATAACAGTCATTGACTACACATCAGATGGGTGCAAATCCATGATGTTGAGAATAGCTCAATGATATTTGGGTGCAGCGCTGCATGATCTTGATCTGATTAGTATAGCATGGTGCAATGTGCAGTAGTGCATCTAGAGGACCAGATACAACGTGATGATAGGTGAAGGAGTTGTATTGAGAATCAGTTGAAGCAAATGTCTTCAACTGATCTCATCATTATACAATATGATCTAATGCTAGATCAAAGAGTTGAATTCTGTTGTAAATGTACTATCTCTCTCTCTCCTTCTCTGCTGAACTTTGAAGAAAATAAAAGAAGAATTGATCAAGGGTTTCCCCACACATTGTGGGGTTTGTCCCTGGCTTGCGCCACATCTTGTGTCCTCTTGACTTGGCTTGTCTTCTGCGATTTATATATATGTTCTATCTGCAATTTACTTTATGCTGATGTGATTGCTAATATGGAAAATAAATTAAATAAATTGCTCTAGCATAGAACATACCAAAAGTTAACAGAATGGCTTTAACAGGAATGGTTTTAATGGCACTTCCTTTATCTGGGATAATGATAGTACCTAATGTTTGAGGGGATTGAGTTCCTCAGTTTCTCCTGTCTCTCGTCTTCCTTCACAAAGGTTGCTGAAATTCCCTTCTTGCAATAGTTCTGGACTGGAATTTTCAATTTCTTGCAAATCCTGCTCTTCGGTTTGACTATGCACCTCAGCAAAGGCTACAAATGGTGATCCTGTGGCCTGAAGGGAACTAGTAGGCTGTCTGGAAATAAATTTCCTGGGTCCTAATGAAGGCTGAGATTTTTCTTTCTTAAATATTTCGTCTATAAAGGTTGATCGGCCAAGGGTCACCTACCCCTTAGCTTTTTTGGGCTTGGGTAGAGGTTTGTAATTCTTTTCTGGGTTTTTTTGCTTATTCATGCACACAAACCAATTTCTAGGTTCTATCCAGACAAAACAACAACAATTCTGCAGGAAAGCGAGAAAAGGAGCAGGGCTGTTACATGCTCCACACGTAGGTTCTTACCTTCCGTTTTTAAAACCAAATTCTTCCCTAGCAGGATCTTACACTATTCTGAAAAAAACAAATGGCTACACTCTTTCCCCGGCAATGGCGCCAAAATGTGGAGTCGTAAGAAGGGTCTCTTTCACCTCTAATTACCTCACATTAATTTGTCAATCCACAAATGTTTTGTTATTTCAAAGAGTGTCTCAGTCTGAGGCTCACATTTTCTAGAGTAATGTTAGTAGTATAGTGCTTAAGAAAATACAAGAGTAAATGGATGCTGGAAAGAAAATCTACTTACAACAAAAGGTCTTGAAGCCTAAATCATTCACTCAGAAAAATAAGCAATATATCAGTCAAGGGTCCAGTAACAATAACTCATCCCTTTAGAAATTGATGTCCAAAAGTAATCAAGGAACAGATTGTCGATCTGGGGACCGGACAACCAATGTCAATGCCTACTACAGTCTCAGACCGTTCTTCACACCAAAGCAACAATAACGCAAATGATAGGAAATGGAACAACAAATATGAAATGGAACAACAAATTGGAAATTGTAATGGAAATTAAGTTTAAGAAGCAACAACACCTTAGTCTACAAAATCAAATGCAATCAATCATATCCTATGGAAATCAAATGGTAATCCTCTGTCTCTAAGGATGAATCGAACAACACACAGAAATAGAACAACATTGATTAGTGATGGAATATGGAACAACGCTGAGAATCAAACAATAACTTAACACACGACACACCTCAATAGTAATCTGATCTTGGTAATTCAACTGCAAATCTTAGTTATAGATAATACGACTGTATTTCAGAATGAAACAACAACACCCATAGGTTCAACAATCACAAGGAAATATAATTCCTAAGCTGAGCTCAATAATACCAAAGGATGAGTGCACAACATAGATACTTTGTAATGGAACAACACCAATATTCTGTAAAGACCAGCAATATCAGTATTTAATGAAACAACAATGCATCGCAGAGTTATGATGTCTCTGTCTCAAGAAATTATATCACTTAATGAATCAACTGTAATAGAGCTGTGAAGTAAAAATAACAGAACATATCAGATTACCGAATAAAGCTAATAAGCAAAACAACAAATAAACTAAGAGTAACAGTACAGGAGCAAGTGTTCCTCTAGGGCCGGGCCCTTAGCCTCCAGGGGTACACTGCTTGAAGTTATTCCAGAACCTCAGATGAAATGGCAACCAAGTTTGTATTAATGCATAAACCAGAATTACAGTAGATCACTTCTCAACGAGATTCGATGATCAAAGTCTCAATTTTAAGAGAAATTACATAAAAACATAACCGATCCCCCAGGCTAATAGTGCTGCCCCTTTTTATATTGGCAAAGGTGGAGATGTCCAGGTACAAAAAATAGTTAAAGTAGTGATCCCTCAGGATCACAGGATCCTGAGGGATTTGCCAAATTGTTGGCTCTCATCTATTTCTTTACTTTCTTTTGCCGAGCCAATATCTCCATCTCCTTTCCTTGGCTGATACACTTTGATTTGGTTTGCCTTATTTGCATGCAGTTCCCCACCAAAGGGACAACAATTAATCTGGCTTCGTCCTTTCCTTTGGAATGGCAATCTTTCGTTTTTCCTTCTTCCTTCATAAGAAAATGACAATTGTTAGTATTTTTGTTTTGCATATTAATCTTACAGATTTTGTCACAATTCCTTAGTATCTTCCTAGTTCATGATGCAAAAGGTTTGTAGGTTTTAACGAAAAGAAAATAAAGTAATCACCAAAAACATATCTTCTTTAGTACTCCACAGATGTATCCATATTTGAGAAATCGAGGTTCCATGTGCAATTGCTTGAAGTTTGAACATTTCTATGATTTTATTGAAAATGGAAATGTTTTCTCACTTATTCAAAATATAGATTTTATTGCTGACATACCGACACTGCCTGCGGATATCATCCCTTAAGCTTTGATGCCTAAACATGTTTTATCTTGGACATTGTTATATATTTTATCTCTGTTTCATATTTTGAAACATATATTCAAGATCATTTTCATACCAATTTGTATTGTATACTTAAAAAACATAGTGATGTCAATTTTATTTCTTCTACTATTCAGCAGATTGAATATTGTGCTTCATGTGTCATTCTCTATTATGATGTTTCAAAATGGAATGTTTTCCCATTTATTCCAAATAAAGATTTTGCTGTTAACATACCACTATTTCATGTTGATGTCATGCCTGGACCTTTAAGGCTTCAAAATATTTTCTTTTATACATTCTTAGATATGTTTTGTTTGTTTCATATTTTTCAAGATATATTCAAGATCATTGTCATGCCAATTTCAACTGTGCACTCAAAAACATAGTTATATCAATTTGTGATATGTTTGTATGATATTACTTACATTAAGGAGTTTAGACTTCTGTGATCCATAATCTTGTTAAGAGAATAATTTCGGCAAAATCACATAAAAAACCATTTGTCGACGCGTTTCGAACCAACCAGTGTGGTTCATCGTCACGACAAGTTGAAGAACCAGATCTAGCATAGCATGTTAAATAGACTGAGCAGAGATTCCAACGGCTAATTAACGGCTAATTTGACTAAAGAACCCAGGTCAAAAATTAAATTTAATAATGTTAATATTATAATATTATTATTAATAATTTATAATTTATTTTATGGAAAAAAGTTAAATCTGGTAAAATTATATAAAATAAATTCAGGTTAGTTTAAAATTTAATTCAATAATTTATTTCAATATTATTATTATTACTATTATTAATATTATTATTATTATATTAATAAATAATTTATTTTATGAAAGTAAGTTAA